>CM041776.1:220744201-221000174 GCA_023374045.1 Limonium bicolor | reverse complement strand
ATGATTACTCTACGACGCCACGATGTGCTGTTGGGCGCTGCCACCAGGTGGGGGTGGGCCATGTTATGGCAACTTAGGGTTACCGTATCCCTTATGTAATGCTAACAACTAGTTGTTATCGAATAAGATTTCAAATAGTGCATGAGAATTTCACTATTTACAGGTATGAATGAATAGAAAGATCAATTAATAAGTATAATTTGCATCAGGTATACATTGGTAACCAACTTGTAGCTTTGGAAGAAAAATAAAGAGGTAAGCTGTGAAAAAAATGGTGAGACACTAGTACAAAAATGGTCTATTTTCTACGCCCCTATTTCGGCGGTTTTACACTTACAACCGCCGAAATAGGTATTTTAATTAAAAAAATAAAAAGACACTCGCATTTCACCTGACGGCCTTTTTAAATCCCTCGTCGACCCGCCGGGCGGTTTTTTAACAAACCCCCCGAAATAGGTCTTTTTTGTTTTTCTTTCCTCGCATTCACCCGACGGCCTTTTTTTTGCTGCTGCGTGCGATTTCAGAGGCGATTGAGGAGCGATTCCGGTCCTTCCGCTGCCGCCGTGCTCGCCGCCGTCCTCGCCGCCGGTCGTCGGTGCCGTCCGCTTCATCCGGTGTTAACAGCAGCAGCAGCAGCTTCATCCGAACAGAGGGAGAAGAACGAGGTAAATTTTCGATTTTGACCTAATTTATGGATTTATTGTGATTGTTGTTTAAATTGTGGTTGAATGTGAATGTGGATATGATTGTATTAGTGGAGTGTATGAAATTTGTGTATATATGTAGTATTGTAGAAGTGAAATTATATGTGCACACAAGGTGCTCGACAAAATGTTTGAGTGAATAATTGTGGTTTTTTTGCTCATTTTTGTGGTTGTGCCTTTGTTTTGATTTTGATTTTTCATTAATTTTCTTTTATTCTTGTTTTATTTCTACTTTGTGTAATTATACATCAAATTTGATTAGTGAGGATTACACTTGCTTTCGTTTTAGACTTTTAATATTTGTTCGGATTGTTTTGTTTTTCGTTTTTGATTTTGCGTTTTGCTTTTCGTTTTTAATTGCTTGAATATGAGGAACTAACATTGCTTTGAGTATTAGTGGTGTTATTGTATAATGAGGAAGAGATTGAGTTGTTTTAGTGTTAATAAAATGATGATTAAAGGGCTTGGAAGCCAAGGGGAAATAGATGAGTTTGTGCAGAATTTTAATGTATGTTAGTGCTTAAGGTTGTTGTGGATATTAGAAATGAGTTGGTGAGCTGAAATTGTGTGTGGGCAATGCTAAAATTATAGGGGAAACTCTGTCAAAATTGTCCTAGAAATTAGATGACTTAAGGTTTACATAATTCTTTTTTTTTAGGTTTCAAATTTAATTATGTAGGTTAATAGTATGTAGTTCGTTTATCTTTTCTCTTAATTCAATTAGGATATGTTTACATGCTAAGTTTTATTTTTACTTTGTTTAATTATACGTCAAATTTGATTAGTTAGGATTACGCTTGCTTTCGTTTAGACTTTTAGTATTTATTCTGTTTTTATGCTTTTTGTTTTTGATTTTGCGGTTTGCTTTGTTTATTTTATTTATTTTGTCATTACTTGAATTGGTTTAGTATTAAGTTACAAAATTCTTTTTTTAGCTTTCAAATTTAATTCTGTAGGTTTAATAGTATGTACTTCATTTATCTTTTCTCTTAGTTCAATTAGGATATATTTACTTGATAAGTTTTAATATTTGTTTCAATTTTATTTGCGTTTTATTTTTTCTCGAGTGGATTAATTAATTTTATATTTTTATTTTGTGTTTTTATTTTGTTTTTTTACTCATTTTGTGTGGTTATGCCTTTGTAGGGGGAAATCACTAAATGGGCTCACCCGATTGAAGTCGTACGGGGATGAATACAATTCATTTGTGAACCCGTAATATACTCAACTTACATCTTCATCTTTTTAGCTTATTATATATATTTTTGCAATCCTAATTACGAATAATTAACATACATAAACTAATGAGTTTATATTCTATCTATAGAGAAGTGCTTAAGATTTCCCGTTCATTGCACGGTATATTGACAGCGGAGTGGAAGAAACGGTAATATAATCTAACTTATCTTTTTGTCTTTTATACTTTGTATTTCCACAAAATATTGAAATTTGGTTTGATAAATAAATTTGGTATTAGTTTGATTTGTTTATTTACTCATTTTGTGTGGTTACGCCTTTGTAGGGGGGAATCACCGTTGCTGTTTCCTTCTCTGTGTACAAGTAAGCTACTAAACTTTGCTTTTTGTTTGATCATTGAGATTATGTATTCAGATAATATAGGTGCTAGTATATAATTTAGGTTGAAACCTTAGAGTTAGAGTAGCTAGCTTATTTAATATGCATACAGTCACGCTTCATTAACCGTACCGTTTTGTATTTCAAATAAAGTATGGAGCGTGACTGGATGTACGGTGAGCGAGGGGATCACTATCGCAACATGTTGAAAGAGTTTTGCAAAGCGGCAGTGCAGCACAAGGACATGACAAAGGCGGAGAAAATACCTTGTCCTTGTGTTGACTGCGGTGTCTTAAGGAAATTTTCAAACATTGTGGAAATTGAATTCCATCTGAAGACTCGCGGTTTCATGCCACACTATAAGAGATGGATTTTTCATGGAGAAAGTGTTGAACATAATGTCGGGTCCTCGTACATTAATGAAAGGGAGAGGATGAGAACAGACCACACATTTGATTTTGTCGAGTCGGAACCGATCCCAAATGCTTCCGGAGTCAATGACAGTGAACCGACTTATCATGATGAGCAAATAATGGAGATGCTTGATAACGTTGAGAATAATTTTGTTGATCGACCGGATGAGTATCAAAGGTTGTTGGACGCATCCAAGACGGCATTGTATCCTACGTGCACTAAGTACACGAAATTGACGGCTATATTGAATTTGTTCAACCTGAAGGGAAGATATGGATTGAGTGACAAAGGTTTCTCGGCATTCCTCGAGCTGATTCATGATATGCTACCGGATGAGAATGGTCTCCCTACCACCACCTATGAGGCAAAGAAATGGGTATGTCCAATGGGAGTAGAGTACAAAAAAATTCACGCGTGTCCAAACAACTGTGTGTTGTACAGGGGTGAATACGCACATCTGGACACTTGCCCGAAATGTCAGCTGTCCCGGTATAAGCATAAAGATGGTGAGTACTCCTCCGTTAAAAAAAAAAGCCCTCCAGCTAAATTACTGTGGTATTTGCCGATTATACCCAGATTCAAACGGTTGTTTGCGAATCCAAAAGATGCAAAGAATTTACGATGGCACGCAGAGGGTAGAAAGAGTGATGAGAAATTAAGACATCCAGCAGATGGACCTCAGTGGAGAAACATCAATAGACGGTTCAAAGAACATTTTGGAGGTGAAGATAGGAATTTGAGGCTTGGGCTATGTACTGACGGGATGAACCCGTACGGCACATTAAGCAGTCAACACAGTACTTGGCCCGTTTTACTAGTGATCTACAATTTGCCTTCGTGGTGTGTATGAAACGCAGGTACATAATGTTATCTCTTTTGATATCTGGCCCCAAGCAGCCAGGTAATAATATTGATGTATACCTCGCCCCATTGATTGATGATTTGAAGTTGCTGTGGAATGAGGGAACCGTTGTGTATGATGCTTATGCAAGGGAAAATTTCACGCTCAAGGCGTTGTTGTTCTGTACGGTCAACGATTTCCCTGCATACGGGAACTTGTCTGGATACACTGTGAAAGGAACATTTGCATGTCCGGTGTGCGAGGATGACACATGTTCGGACCGTTTACAAAATTGTGGTAAGAATGTTTACATGTGTCATCGACGTTTTCTACCTGAAGATCACCCTTATCGTAAGAAGAAGAAACTGTTCAATGGTGAGGCCGAGACTCGAGTGGCCCGTCTACCTTTGACCTCTGAGGAAGTGTATGCAAAGGTTAAGGACATTGTGAACGTCTTTGGAAACACATCGAAACCGGCAAAGAACATTTGGAAAAAATGCTCTATCTTCTGGGATTTACCGTATTGGCGTCACCTGCCTGTCAGACACTGTTTGGATTTCATGCACATCGTAAAGAATGTTGGTGAGGCAGTGAGTGGGACTTTGCTCAACATACCCGGCAAAACGAAAGACGGATTGAAAGTGAGAAAAGACATGCAAGCCATGGGTATAAGGAAAGAGTTACACCCACAGGAGAATGAGAGACGAATATACCTACCTCCTGCATGCTACACACTTTCAAAGAATGAGAAGATCAGCTTCTGTAAATGTCTACACTCGGTAAAAGTACCATCTGGATATTCTTCAAACTGGAAGAATATTGTATCAATGAAGGATTTGAAACTGTTAGGCATGAAATCTCACGATTATCATGTATTGATGTTACATCTTCTGCCAGTAGCCATCCGTGGGATATTGCCAAATGATGTCAGAAATGCGTTAACCAGATTGTGTTTCTTCTTCAATGCTGTCTGCTGCAAGGTAATTGATGTAAACTCTCTCGATGATCTACAACGTGAAATAGTGGTAACATTATGTCAATTAGAGATGTATTTCCCACCATCATTCTTTGACATAATGGTGCACTTGATAGTCCACATTGTTCAAGAGATCCAATTTTGTGGTCCGGTCTACTTACGCTACATGTACCCTTTTGAACGATACATGGGTATTCTAAAGGGTAGAATGAGGAATAGATATCGACCAGAAGGGAGCATAATTGAAGCAACGGTGACTGAGGAAGTCACAGAATTTGTGACTGATTATCTGAATGAAGCAGAATCAATCGGTATCCCAAAACCAAGACACTACGGCAGATATAAAGGCAAAGGTGTCATTGGAAGAAAGATTGTGCAAGTACCAAGTCAACTGATTCATCAAGCACATCTGTTTGTGTTACAACACCTTGAGGCTGTTGAACCCTTCTTTGATACTCATATGAATGAGTTGAGACAACAAAATCCTACCAGAAACCATCTTTGGCTTACGAAAGAACAAAACCGACTGTTTGTCCAATGGTTCAAATATTATGTCTTTGAAAAAGCGTCATCAAATTCAGAAGTTCTCAATGAGGAAATCAGATTTTTGGCAATAGGACCTGAACCTAATGTTGTATCATTTGAGGGATATGACATTAGTGGGTATACTTATTACACTGCACGCCAAGATGCTAAATCAATAAACCAGAACAGTGGAGTAAAAATAGAAGCGGCATTCAATGAGTACCACATCGGTAACCAGTCTCAACCAGTGAGGAGCTCCAGTTGGTATTACGGTGTTATCGAGGACATTTGGGAGCTAGACTACCATATTGATTCTTTTAGTGTTCCGTTGCAAATGGGTGGACAACCGACGTGGAATCCAAAACGATGGAGGTCTTACCTTGGTTGATCTCACACGTGCCAGTTTTAAGGATGATCATTGTATGGGAAAAGATTGTGACCAAGTGTGGTATGTTCAGGATCCAAAAGACTTCAGATGGTCTGTTGTTCTTCCAGGTAGAAGACCAGTTCAGATTGAAAATGAAAATGAGGATGATGATGATGATGAGAATGAGACGATTGAAGGAACAACATTGTTTCCTACGGGGTTGCGGGATTTAAATGTTGATACTCAAAACGACTTGATTTATGCACGATCAGACCATGACGAGGGTTTTTGGGTTGATAACACCAAAACATAGAAGTATTTATGGTAATGTTATGTTAACTATTTTTCTTGACTTGTTCAACATTTGTCATTACATTATAAATTCATTCAATTAATTTGACTAACTTATCTTTACTGCAGTGGCTGATCACCCTATGGACCAGCCCGTTGAAGAAGCTGATCCTCATCAGCAGAGACCAGCAAAACGGGTCACACGAGGAGGAAAGAAGGGGAAGAGAACTCACCCACCGGAGGATGAGGCTTGTCCATCACAGCAGGTGACAGAGCCACCAGCTTCCTCCTCCTCCGGACAGAAGGTGAAGAAGAGAGGTGCCACCCGTGCACTGAAGGCAATTAAAGGCCCCCCACGAAGCCTTTGCAGTTCAATGAGTTCAACCAGCCATACGGTAATTGGAAGAATGATTATACTGCATATGCTGGCCACCTGGTCAAGACTTACTGCGACATAAATCACAATTGGAAGCAAGTGCCACAATCATTGAAGGACACTATGTTTGGGATTCTTCAGGTGTGTTATTTTTTATAATATGTTATATAATTTTAGAGTTTCTCGTTACTTGTGTTACTAAATGACTAATAATTGTTTATGTAGAGTCGTTTCTGCATTGATCCTTCTCTTAAGGAGGATATACTGAAAAAAATGGGGCGACAGTTCCGCGACCATAGGAAGGCCCTCTCTGACAAGTACATTCATGGTGCTGCGTATCAAGACCCTGAATCGGATGATGCAGAAAGAGGCGATGAACTGCCACCCTGGGAGGCGTACGAGGGCATCACTGAGGAGCAGTGGACCCGGTTTGTGGAGTATCGTCACACGCCAGAGTACCAGGTAGAGCTAATATTCAACGCTGTCTTTTATACATTTTGGCTGTTTTATTTGCTTATTTGTATCTTACACGTTACATATGTATTTGTAGGCGGTTCGTGCAAAACAGCAGGCAAATGCGAAGAAAAATCTATACCCACATCACTTAGGTGGTAAAAGCATTGCCGAACGCGTACCAGAGTGGGAGCAAAAGGGCTTGCTTCCACAGGATGTGGCTCCTAGCGACAGAAGGATGAAGGTGTGGGAGTTGAGTCGAGTGCCAAAAAACTCGACGCCGGAAAATCCTCAGTACGATGATGCCACGAGAGAGATTATAAATCAAATGGTATCTAATTTCGGTTCATAAGTTTAATATTTGTTTGTGTACCTGTATATTAATGAATTTTGTTAATTTTGTGTTTTATAGGAAGAGTTAAACTCTCAAGTTACTGAGGGTTCTTGGGCTCCGAACAGACAATATGATCCCCTTTCTCGTGCTCTTGGAAAGGTGGATCATCCTGGTCGCGCTATTGGTTTTGGTGGACAAGTTGGTATCCGCCAAGCTTTTGGTAATCCGGGGTCTAGGAAAGGCTCACAAGGAAGGATGATCAGCTATGAGGAACATTTGAAGGTTACTGCTGAGATGGAGCAGAGGCTTATGCAGAATGTTCAGCATTTGGTTGCAGAGGAGATGACAAAAATACGCTCACAGATGTGCAGTAGTCAGGAGGTGACTAGACCAGCCCATGCACCATCAGCTGATAGGGAGGAGGGCACACCAGTACGGCAGAGTAGTGTGCAGTCGATAGATCCATATCCACATGCATCTATTAAGGTTTAGTCACATTAACTTAGAAAATAAATTATTTATTATCATCTATTTACTTCGATTGTGTTCGTTTAACCCTTCTTTACTTAATGTTCAGGAACCCTGTTTATGCACGCTGTTCATACCGATGGGAGGTGCGGATTATGGTGGCGTGGGGTAAATTGTTTCCCTCATCTGGTACAGACACCGTCGGCGGTGAACCACTACGGCAGGGGTATGTCCGGGTGCTTGTAGATGATTATGTGACAGAGTATGCTGATGTTGCTATACCGGTACCTCTGGGACAGAGAAACATACTTCGCTCTGTTCAAACAGCTACAATCCAATGGCCGGGTACATGGGTCAAAATCTCGGGCCAGGTAAACACAATTAACGCTTACTCTAAAATTATAATTATCCGATGTTTCAATTAGTATATGGTTTAGAGTGAGTCACTTAAACTTAATTAATCAACAAATTAGGAAAATGTCAAGTCGAAAAAAACTTCTAAAGGAAAAGGAAAAAGTGTTGCCACACCAGCTCTCACGGGGGCATCCTCCAACTTCATGATGAGACCTGCTTTAGTAGAGAAGAACATATTGGAGGGGTTGTCACAGAACATGAGACTTCTGCACTCGTCCTTGTTGATGACGTCACCTCAGAGTGATAGGATCCAAGTGGAGGATAGCCAGGGTCTTTTTCACCATCACGAACCCGAAGGACGGACGCATACGTTCGATATATATATGTCCGACTTCGTTGATGTATTCAAGAGAGACTGGTTAAATGTGTCGATTCTGAAGTCAGCTAGCATGTGAGCGATCTCATACCTTTTCTATATTAATGAAATACTTGAATTATTTTTTGTACTTTAACGCCGTTCACTGATGTTGTTGTCTTTATGGTGCAGGCATGTGCATTCCAAGGCGATACGAGATCATCAGACTGACAGCTTCGGATTCCTATGCCCTGATACTTGCAGTGAAGTGACTATGTTAATGGATCCTGAAAGTCTTTTGCGGTACGTGACGAACGCAATATATGAATGTGCAGACAAGTCATACATTATGCTACCATATTATCAAGGGTAAGTCATACTTCCATATCTTATTACGTTTTATTTATAAGTTATGTTATCCGTGTTATGATTTCAATTTTATTCATCACGTGAGCAGTCGTCATTGGTCGTTGTTGGTTTTGGTCATGAAATACCCGAGAGTCTTACAGTTCGACTCACTTGGTACGAGTGCCAAGAAGCCAGCGATAGCAGCGGCTCTAAAGAGGTGAGCTATTTAAATTATACTACAATTGTCATAACTTAATAAATTGTTTCGTTAAATTTGATTAAATTGTGTATTACATTTAAAATATTTATTTTGTATAGTGGCTTCCAAGCTGCACTGCGTGCATTGCAAAAGACACCGAAGAACATCCCTTGGACTACAGTGAAGGTAGTTTTACTTATTTTGTGCAAATAGTTAACATGTTAATAGTAGACCTGCAAGTATGACTGATAACGTAATGTGTGAATGTATAGTGTCCAGTACAGCCTGGTGGATCAGAATGCGGTTACTATGTTATGAGGTTTATGCATGACTTAGTAGCATCATCCAAGTTTTTGCCAGAAAAATCATTGGACATGGTATTAAACTATCTTTGAAAGTCTTGGTTTATATGTATTTTTATTCTTTGTCATTCTTTGTGTAGTGTCTCACTAACTATTCATTTTTGTTTGTTCAAGGCTTTCGAAGAAATCGTGGGCATTGGAAGTTATGAAAATAGGCACATATCTGAAATCCTCGAGGAATGGGCAGAATTTATCTCCATCGACGTACTTAGTTGATTCCTCTTAAGTTGTTTGCGTTGAACATTACTTGTGTTATTATATGTATTTCATTAGATTGAAACGTAGTGAATTGTATATTGTAATGGAGTGTGGTGTGGAGAGTGCATGTGGTGAAGTGTACAACTAATCCTTTTTTTGTTATGAATTTTCTTGCGTTTTTGCATTTATTGATGCGTGCCGATGATTATGGCCGCTTTATGGGTTTATAGTATGCTACCGAGGCGCCCCACTGTGGTGGCAGCATTATACAATGCATTTACAGGTTTGCTTAATTTTGTGGTGTATTTGGGTGCAATAATAAGCTGGAAAGGAAAAAACAAAAAAAAAAGACTGTCTATTTCGGCGGTTCCTACTAAAGAACCGCCGAAATAGACCAGCTCCATTTGACCGTCTTCGTTGACCTGGCCACCTATTTCGGCGGTTTTTAGTAGGAACCGCCGAAATAGGTGGCCAGGTCAAACGAAGACGGTCAAATGGAGCTGGTCTATTTCGGCGGTTCTTTAGTAGGAACCGCCGAAATAGGGTAAAATACCTATGTCTGCGGTGCTCATTTCTGCGGTTGTAAACCGCAGAAATAGGCCCTTTACAACCGCAGAAATAGGCTGTTTTCCTACTAGTGAAGAGATGTATATGATGACACTCGTGGCAAATAATTTATAAATGTCAATTATCTAAACATATTGATCCAGTATACTAAACTTAACATAATTTAAGTCTCTTAATCTTAACGAATAGAGGTTATTACTTCACTAACGTCACTCCATGTTCTTTCGTCACTCACGGTCATACCGCAGACCATCATCCTAATTCTCAATCACGATTATACATTCAGCAACCTTCATCTGCGATGTTGGGCGCGCCGTGTGCGGGTCAAATTCGTGCTCCCCGCACCACAGTCGACACCTGTGCTCAATGCCCAATCAATGCTGCGGACGCGCCTCAATCTACATCGCGGCTCGCCCTTTGCTTCGTTGCGTGCGCGCACTCATACCTTCGCACGACTCATTCACCCACCCTAATTTTAGTTTATCCTGCAATTTAATGGATAGAAAACTCAACATGGATTGAAGTCCTATGGTAAGACTTGTGCTTGGTCCTTAGTCATTTTGTTTAAGCCTGGTTACTTTTCTATTTTGGCTTCTTTATTTTCCTTTTTACTTATCTAGGCCTTGAAAAATGATTTGTATCTAGTATACTAGTATAATCATTAGTTTGATCATTTACTTTTGTTTGAGTAATATCTTTACCTCTCTGTTGACTTATGTAACTATAATTATAAGTAGCTTATGTTTGTAATGTTTACCTTGGTTATACTAATCAAGAAAAATATAAAAAATATATCAATCCTATAATAATTAATTAATTATTATTGAGTGTGTTCTGTTTCATCCTCCTCATCTGCTATAATTACATGTAATATAGTGATCCGGGTCACAATAGATATATTCATAAATGTAAATATTCATTCGACTGAATATATTCATTCAGGTTACAATGGAATTGATTCGGGCTCAGTTGATTTTGGTTGATTTTGGTTCGGGACACTTCAGATTTCGGGTTATCATCGGGTTATGGGTGACTTTGGTTCGGTTGATTTTGGTTTGGATGACTTTGTTCCGAATGATAGTGAATTGTAGTTTAGTTTCGGTTATACAATGATACGTTTGGTTTGGTCTGGGTCGGTTTCTTTTGGATTTCAGATTATTTTTCAAGTTATAGTTTTTGTTGAAATTTGGGTTCGGATCGGATTAGTTCGGTTCGATTTTTCGGGTTCGGGTCACTTTTACCGGATCCAAAATTTAACCACGTCCAAGGTAGGTGAACGGGTCAAAGGACCACGTCCAATTACTCAGTTGAGGATTTAGTGGGTTTAATTAGATATATTAGTTTAATTTAGTTTGTAATTGTCGGTTGTGATTTGCATTTATATAGGGAGAGATTCGTTAATTAAGATGTCAATCAAGAAAACTCTGTTTCTCTTTTCTTCCCTCTTCCTTACGGTTCTCAGTTCTATCAATTATCTCCCTGAGACTCTGCTACTAACCTCTCATCAGTTGAGAATTGAAATGAAACATCCGTCCATATACATCCCTTATTGCTATCTTAGGTAGAAAAAAAAACTTTTGCTGGGAAGCTATATCTATTTTTTTGTCAGTGCTAGGAGAAAACTATGTAATACTGTATTGTATTCCTCTGGAGATAGCTAGCCATAACCAAATCGGACGAGACATATATACAAGTTCGATTTCCTCCATGCAGCCCGACCAGCTTTACTTAATTGATCACTCCAACCTGCAACCCAAAACCACAGAAGATGATCAGAAATGACAATCTAATTAATTACCAATTGTTTAATATGCAAACCACAAAGATCGGATGCATAATTCTAGCTTCTGATGTTATTTTAGAGAAAAAACCATTTCTCTTTTTTTATAGGTGGCGGAAAATTCAGCATAAGAGTGATACGGGTTCTAAATAAATCTTTCTCGTAATATGGTAGTGGCTGACGGTAGTGACTAAGTTTTGAATTTAGGATCTTTGATTTCCAGATATCACTCCACTACCGATCTGAGCCACACAAAACCATTTAACTCTTACTTTTTACATTAAAGGATGGAATAAATACAAAGAAGAATTACGAGGGAAAAGAGGTAGCCGTAGAATTGGAAAGTGAAGATTACATTTTGAAAATATTATGACTCTGTAAAAACAACTGAGAGTATATGCTTACTTGTGCAGATGTTGATGGTAAGCCTGGGCATACGAGCGAGTCATAAATCCCACAAATCTTGTTCAGGACAAGAGCCGTCTGAAGATCAAACCCAAGAACGCTCCAATATATCTTCAGGCACCCGCACACCTTTAGTTTGCTTAAGCAGTTACGGTACACGGTCCGTGCCGCAATACAGCACGGCTTGCTGATCTCGCCCATAGGTGGCGGAGGTGGACTCGGACTCTCTCCCGGCAGTAAGTATTGGCAAGGGGACAGAGGTCTGATTTCAGCTGCTTCAACGGCTGTGATTGTTGGCGGGGAGATCATCAGGAGTAGAAGGGAGATGATGACGATATGTACCCTCATAATGTCTTTGAAGATCAATATATATTTTGGATCATAGGGATGAATAGAGGAAGAGGTGCGACCAGCTATCTGTTTATATAGAGGGCCAGAATGGTGAAGGGTGCTGTGGGGTTTTGTGTTTGATTAATGCAGGTTAGGGTTGAAATTTTATAGACGGGGGATGTGCGAAATCGCTTTTGTGTTAGTGTTTTAATGCCCGCTGTAGTGTGGGAGATGGTCCGAGGAATATATAGATTCGTGAGGAGTAAATATTATAGTGGATTATATACAAGATGGAGAGAACCTGCAGCCGGAAGTATAATATGTAGATATCTATAAGAGGCAGGGGAAGGAGTATAGACTTGTTAGGGTTGATCAGGTTCTGATTACTTATTTCGTATTAACAATTTTAGTTATACTATTAGATCGACTCTTGGTCTTGTTATTTACCTATAAAAAAACGTTTTAGATCTCAAACGAGAGAAATAAAAAACTTTTTTTTTGAGACAAAGATAGAGCTTTTATATTTACAGAATTTCATGTGAAGTTTCGTGAGGAATACGTACATTCAAAACCCTTCAAGGATAAAACTCAGGTTTTGACCAAGTAATATATTACTAAGGTGTTTTGGATTACCAATATACTTTAAGGAAGTTTATTTATAAAAAAAGTTGTATGTACTATGGATTCAGCCATACATTGATAGGCATACCAGTTTGACAATTTGAAATAAACTGTTTCCAGAATGTATATATCTAACGATCAGCATAATCAGTACTATTCAAGTATATAGACTACCTTTGAATAACATTCCACAATTGAAGTCTAAGCATTAAAGATTGTAGTTTAAGATCATAGACAACTTTCCCTTGTGGAAAATACACCTTGAACCGTATCTCAAATGTCATGGCTTATATGGATGGATCGATGAGTCCAAAACTTGTTATAACCCGTAATTAATACCTTATATTATATCTGCTATCTAAGTTGGATTTAAATCCTTTGCTATCAGTTGGGGCAACATCGGCGTTCTATTAATTGCCAAGGACGAGGAAGTCATTTGATTCATTAATTAAGGGATTAATTATCTGATTATAAGGAAAGGAATTCCTTAATTTCTTCTTTTCCTGATCATTGTTATTCACGTCAGTTCAGTCGTGAGGAGCGTCTCTCATCGTGGGTTGAACGAGCGTTCTCTCTTCTCTCTCCCTCTCTCCTTCATCTGCTGAGAATTATAATTCTGCTGCTGCGTTTGGATTGGAGTTCTTTGTTGCTGGTTCTCCTTCTCCTCGTTATCAGGTTTGTTCTGCAGAATTCCGAATTTCGTTGTTGGTTTCCTCTCCTCCCAGTTTCTGATTTTGGAACTCCGAATATGTTAATTCAGCGACGACGGAGATTCTGCGTTGGGGATTCAGATTGTTGAGGCTACACTACTGTTGGGTGTTATCCGTAATCAGGTTGGTATTGCAGATTTGGGGTTTGATGATCTAGGGTTCTACATTGTAGTTTCTGATTTCTGTCTATTGGTTTGGAAATTCAGTGTTGCCGTTGCGTGTATTTGCTGGTGGATTACTCGGGGCTGCTGTGGACTGTTCAGATCGTCAGATTGTCGTTGGTTGTTGAGGTGGGTGGTTACTCGATTCGGTTTGGAAGTTCAGCCATGGGGGTGTTGAAAGGCTTTAATCTGATTTGAAGTGCGTGTCTGATTATGTTGTTGTTTGGTTACGTTTTGAATGGCTAAACCCCCATGGTCTCCTGTTTTAATGTCTGATTTGGTGTGTGTGCTTAATTGGCAATTCGTGGTGTCGAATTGTGGTGTTTTTCTGCTCTGTTCGTCTTCTGAAATTTGCAGTTTTCGCACTGTCCGAACTTCTGTCCGAGTTTTGAAGTTCGGACAGTGTGTTTTTGGCCTTCTGATTTTCAAGTTCGGGGTATGTCTGAACATCAGTCCGAACGTGGATGTTCGGACACACCCTTGGTTTCTCCTCTGAATTTTAGTTCGACCTGTGTCCGAACATTGATGTCCAGACACAAGGTCGGACCCTCCGCGTAACTATTTCCGTAACCCGTCCGAACATCAGTCCGAACATGGATGTTCGGACATTCTGAAATCCTCTATCTGATTTTAGTTCGACTTGTGTCCGAACATTGATGTCCGGACACAAGTTCGGACACCTCTCTGTTTCCAGCATAACTTCTTCGTTTGAACTCCGATTTGAGTGCTGTCTGCGGCGTTGGATTCCTTATGATCTGTACTACTGATTTATGGGTGTTTGGCATTTTCAGATGCAGTTTTGCTTCTGTTTAAGCAATCCTTCTGTTTTGGGACATTACACTTTGTTTCTGAGCCGTGAATGGCTGGGTCGAGCTATTCCGTGGTATACCATGTAGACGTCGTTCTGAGTGTGGGTCATTCCCTTTCTGTTCTGTGGGGTTGACGAACCCTTTGGCTCTTTCGAGTCATTTCTGCGTTGCCGAGAGACCTGGTATGGTCTATGGGTCTTCGACCCTTCTGAGTGTGTGCATGGTGTCTTGTCCCTTTCTGTTTAAGAGCTCTGATCGTTTCTGAATTGGGAACCCTTGTGTCCCACTCTGTTTCTGTTTCTGAAAGCTTCTGACTATTTGGGAATTGTGTATATTACGTTTATCTTCTCCTTCTTCTGATTTCAATTGTTTTGAGTGACCTTACTGATGACGGTCGCGCTTTACTGGGCATAGTTGTGTGCTCATTCCCCTACTTTTAACATTTTTGCAGATTGATCAGCAAGGATCACATATTCAGTTTCTGGAGCTTAGTTTATGTTTCAGCTCATTTGTTATTTGTTAAGCTTACTCAGACTTGTAGCCTCCGGGCCTTATTCTGTTAGACCTCTACTTTTGTCTGGAACATGTATTCGGGATTTCGTATTTGCTTCCGCTGTATTTGAATACTCTGGTTTACAATGTTTATGTAAACTCTGATTTGGGCCTTTATTGCATTTGAGTGTTTAGAGCCTTGCGTTATTGGTAGTAATACGCGGCGTGTAATACCCTTAACTCTTAGGCCGGTTTTAGGGGTGTTACAAAACTACTCCTCAAAAAAGGTAAATGACACGTTAAAACCGGGAATATGCTAGCTGGAAAAGATAGACCAATTGATCACGTCTCTTCTAAATTCCTCTAAGACTGAACCTATTTTTTCTTAAGTTGTTACTTCTGATTCTACTGATAAGACATGGAAAATTGACAATTGTATAGCAAATGTTCACAACTCAAGTTACCTCTAGAGAAATTTGCTTCGTAGTCAACTCAAGAACATCAAGAAAGAAGCGGATAGCATTACTGCCTCTTTAATCGTTGAATCCATCCCACTCTCTAGCTTCTGTTGTAGCTCCTATGAATGGCAATGATTTTGTGAACTGTCTTATTAGTGGCCTTCCTCTTGAATGATTAACTAAAAACTAACATGATACTGCGAACTGTAGCCATATCTCCCAAAGCCATATATGGCCAACTTCTTACCTTTTGAGTCACACATAGCCCAACAGACCATTGCGGATTGGACATTCCCAACTATAGTAAAATTTTGTGAATGTTACTAAACTAGTTCAACCCAACAATCCCCTTCAACTTTCACCAATTGTATTCAGGAGGAAAACAAACAGAGGTGGGATAAAACAGAGGTAATTAGTCTTATAAGGGAGGAAGAAACTCATACAGAGGAGGTTATGGTCACCATTTATCTGGTAAGGGAGATCCCAAAATTCAGTGTCAAGTGTGTGGTAAATTTTGGTAATTCTGCCATGAATTGCTTTTCTTGATTTGATCATGCTTTTCAAGCTAATCCCACTCCCAGTTCAATGGCAATGTAACTACCTTATATCATACCTAGTACACGGAGAGTTGTGCTACTCATCATTTCACACATGACTTCTCCTACCTCAATTGGATTGTAACAACACCATTGGAACATATGAGGTTAACTTTTGTAATGGAGGTTCAGTTCCTGTCAAAGTTCAGTATCTGTTTTCTGGTTTACTGCCCACTCCTAATGGTGTTTCTCTTTACCTAATCTTCTTATATGTGCCAGATTTAAATAAAAATCTCATTTCAATGAGACAACTCACCTCATATAATAACATGTACATTGAATTCTTTCATACTTTCTTTGTAATCAAGGATTTGGCCAAGGGAGAGGTTCTACTAAGATGAGGACTTAAAAATGGTCTCTAAATATTTCCAAGATATCAGACCAAGTTGATGAATAAAGATGTTCAAGCTCATGCGACTGAGAGAACTAGTGCTCAGGTTTGCCATCAAAGACTAGGACAACCTTCAACTAGGATTACTAGACTTACTATCAGAAATTTTAAACTTTCGGTTTCAGGGAAAACTTTTAACAATACTTATTATAAAGGATACAATATGGGTAAAATGTATGTCCTTCCCCACCCCACTACTCCCACTATTTCTACCATTCCGTTTTAATTACTCTATCTTGATGTTTTGGGTCCTTCTCATGTTTTTGCTATCAATGAGAACAAGTATTATCTGTCTATTGTTGATGATTTAGCAATTCATATGGATTTTCTCTCTACCAGATAATACTTGTAGAAAGTATTATATCTCTAATAAATGAAAGCCCTTTTGAGGGGGTTTATTCCCACTCAAGGCCTCACATCAAGGAGAGGTATCCCCAACCTAAAAGGAGTGGTTTGTTCTCTGCCCCTGTCTATTGTATCATCTCTATATTCTCACTGGTGCCCATTTCCCTGACAATTCCTCCACAATAATTTATAGGTTTCGTAACCATTCATTTCTATAAATTGTAGTTCGTTCATAGCTTAAATAAGCTCTCTTATACTTTCCTGCGCCTCTAGCTCTGATGTGGTTAACATCCTTGGCTCGTAGGTTCTTAGCGTTTACTTCTCTTAAGTGAGAGTCGGTGCTCGGTTCACTGCTGTACCGTTACTTATCTATAGGTTATCCTCATAAGTTTCTGGTTCTTTGAATTCTCTCAACAGTTAGGTTACATGTTAAATGTAGTACCGAGTTTCATGGTAAGTTACTGCATCCTGCTTCCCGCTATGGAAGTTCGTTCGGGTGATCTGACGTTATTTAGTGTCTACAACAATATTTCCGCTCCTTAAAGACTTGAGTCTTTTAACAATTAAGGTTTGGTTCGTATTAGGCATCTTCCTTACGGTGTCTAAGTTGGATAATTATCCTGGTTATCATGCGCTTCCACCTCAATGCTTCATTCAACATTTGTTGACTACGCCACTCGTCAATGATCAATCATACTTGGGTGTTAATGAGTTAGGCAACAATGGTAACCATCGTTTATGAGTTTTTTTGGCCTGACTATGCCAACACCGTGGTGTAGTCCCTTGAGCTCTCCTCTTTCGGGGTTGTATATCTTTGATCCTAGGTAGGTCATTGCTTAGATTCATTTCCTCTGATTCCGTTTCTGGGATTTACCAACATCTTCATTGAAGAATGTTTGTTACCGGTATTCTTATGGTCATCCCGGGAATTCCATCCTGTTCTTGTTGAAAGTTGTTTATGTCGGCCGTCTTCCTTGTATCTTGTAATACATTCCTTAGGTAGGTTATTTCTTATGTAGGGTTCTGCTCGCATTGTTGAGCGGTCTCTTCGAGGTTTGGATTAATGTGGGATTGGTATACCTACCTGCAGTATCGGTCGCTTATTGTTGAAGTAGATTCCACTGTTGTCGATGTTTACATCGTTTAGTGTTCGGACCAAGTCCAGCTCCCTTCTGGCTGGTGTGTCAACTAGTTCGTCATGGTCAGGCCGTCAGGCCCTTCCAATGTCTCATTCTCCAGTTCTTAAGGATTTGCAATCCGGTAATAATATGCGTTATAGCTGTAGCATTCTACTATGTTGCCATGATGGCTTCCTGTATAGCTTTATCGTGGTAGCACTTGCTATGGAAAGTGCACCATGCAAGATGGGCTACCGGTACTGTGCACGTTGGTAGTGGTACTTCCACCTAATTTCCGTGTATTTGGTAGTCCTCGGGACTCCTTCGATGTTCTCTTGTTTTGGATAACTGACCATCCGGCAGTTTCCTAGATGTTTTGATAGTACAGTCCCTTATCAGGGCGTTCCTCTTTCTGAGGGGAACCCCTTGTCATTTACTTACGCCTTAATCCTCGCTCCCGTTCCCACGCATTTGTCGTGGTTTCTAAGTACTGACCCTCCTTTAGGCACTACGTCGTAGTCCTATTTCAATATACAGTTGTACGTGTTTCCTTAGCCGCCTTAGCTATGTTCGTCAGGTCCTCGTAAGTTTTCAAGTTGTATGGGGTTTGGAGTTCCTCGTTTTTGTAATGGACTTTCCGGTAGTCTTTATTCTCGTGCGCGGTATTGTCCCGCTGTTATGCTCCTTCGGACTACTGTTCGGTATACCTGTCACTTCTCTTTTCCTCTTCGTCGCACTCGTAGTGTTTTTATCATTGGTATGGCGGGGTATCTCGACTGCGTAGCATGTCGACCCATGTTGCCGGTAATTACCGTCTCTTACTGGTAGAATTCTGTTGGCAGCGCCTGTTTCAACGTTGCGCTCCAATTAAAACTTCCAAGTTTTCGTAAATTGTTGTATAACGATGTGTTTCTCGTATGTTGCTTAATGTTGACTAACTGTCAGATCGGGTTTCCCCGAGTAAGAGAAGGCTTTCTTCTCTCTGGCGTTTGTTCCCCGTATCTCAAGCTAGGGATGTGGAGGGCGGGTTTAGGTACTATAGATATCCGGTAATCACCGGGAAGTCCTAACTACGCGCCTCTCGCACTATCTCTCAACCTTTAACCCATAACTCAAAATCTAACTCGGTATCCTCCTAAGTTCGGTAATTCTAGTCATCAGAGCGTAAACTACGCTCTAATACCACTTTTTGTAACACCCCAACTCATAAATCCATACTCATCTCATAAACCACCATTTACTTATTTCAACATTGCAGCGAAATTCTTACAACAATTGGTGTTACCGCCGTTAGTCACCCACCTGACTAACTAGGCATACTAAATACTCCAAGATCTAGCTACTGTCTGATGGACCCGAATATACCGAACATTAGTACTTACAAGCCTTAACCAATTACATAACAATATACAAGTTCCTTAC
The DNA here is from genome assembly GCA_023374045.1 of Limonium bicolor. Lineage (NCBI taxonomy): Eukaryota > Viridiplantae > Streptophyta > Magnoliopsida > Caryophyllales > Plumbaginaceae > Limonium > Limonium bicolor. Next base: position 220,980,829 of record CM041776.1, on the reverse strand, counting down.
ATCCTATACAACTTACTAACATAAATTACCCTACCAGAGTACATGCACAACTCGTAGGTCATACTTAAACCCGTAATACATCTACCCTATCTTACTCTCAAGCCGGGTCATCTACTGCTTCTCACCTACAAAATATTATGGATGCCCCTAGGGGCTCAGCACCTTTGCTGGTATGATTAACATGTAGCCCCCAAGCTAACGGGACTACACACGACTACTTTGTCGTATACATGCGATTGATTATTTATACAACACTAATAGGAAGTACAATAAACACCACACAATATATGAAGCAACTCATAGCTCAAACACAGTGAATGCCTTAATAAGCGTTCCTTAAGTAAACGAGTTAATTTTTAACTCCTTAAGTTCGAGAAACATTTAGTTCTCATATTTCCTCTTATTCTCATATCCATTCTCATCTCAGTGTTCCAACCGTTCTTTAATTAGAATTGGTTGCTTCTTAACTCAATGTTTATATTTGTTGGGTCAAAAGTAACCCTAGCCAATGAGCTATCAACTCCATTGGTTAAATAAACAACATTTCTTAAATTTGGATTTAGGAGATCCCACCGCACCATCTTAATCTTGCCTCCCACCTTGAACTGTAATCCAAGGTGCCCGAGTCTATTTGTCGACTCTAGGCGACAAGTCTGAAGACAAGTCTCAATGGAGGACGGACCTGATAAGGATACCGACCTCCTAACTCAACATGCATGACCGGAGTCAGTCCCGGATTCCTCACTCCCCCCAAGTTCCAGTTAGTAGAAGTCTCAACGACAATGTTTGTTAGTTAACCTCTTTCGGTTACTAACAAACCAATATTAAGGAGTGTTCCTTAATTCTCACACAATTGTTTACTAAACATTAGTTAGTAAGTTCTTAAAGGTAGGTTGTGTTAGTTTCATAGAACACACAACACATACATAAACCGGTTGCATGCTTTATCTTTTTAGTCGGAACACATAAACAAACAGCACACAAGCCGAGGTACACCTCGTTAGCAAGCAGGCTACAAGAAAACCATACCGTTCACCGTTGATCGTGCGGTTGCCTAATCTCCTCGGAGTCCAAATACTCAAATCCTAAAACATTCATCCGATCGGGTGGTTAATTCTATTTTATTAACCTAACTCATATCATCACTAATGGTTTCCGATTAATAACGTCTAAGTCATTGTAGTTTAAACTTAACCACTTAAATCATTTTACTTCTCTTAATTTCTCAAATCCTTATATGCATATAAGTTTCATCTTCATTACTCTCCTAATGGCATACTACTAATGCCACTCTTTATTCTCTCTTTTTTTATATATGGCCGACCGACCCACGACCGACCCAAACCCCCTAGGGAGGTGGAGCCAGAAACTCTCCGACTGGAAATCTTACACTCGACCGACACACGACCGACCCAAACCCCCTGGGTAGGTCGGAGCCAGAAAATCTTTCCAATATGCTTAATCCACTCAAATCCTTTCAATCTTTTCCTAACCTTTCCACAAGTATTCTAGCATGTTTTAACACCTTTTGGCACTTTAAAAATCTCCTTATTCATCCACCAAACTCATCTCTAAATTCTTGATCAATTACTCAAGTTCTTACAAGATTCCTAACAATTATAACTTAATCCCTTGCACTTCTATGATGTGCATTTTGCTTACAATCTCAACTAACCAAAGTGTTTTCTCACAACCAATTTAACGACAACAAAAGCATTATTAATCATCCACATCACTTAACTCAAACTTCTCAAGGTTCCCAAGGTTTTATTGCATCTCCATGCACAATTTCCTCTCCTTTCCATTTACTACTCATCATTCCTAAACGTGTACATACCTATGCATTTCTTGCCATCCTCCTAACACCTTAACATTGTTCCTCACCCAACTACACAATTACTTAGCCTTGTACACATAATTTCTCCTTCAACTTGACCATTCTAAATTTCCTCTCAAACATTCACATCCTCCTCATCCAAGTCCACTTATTACCAACAAGGTTGTACACACTAGTTCATACCTAAATCATCACAATACATTATACATCCTTTCCTACAGATTTTGCACAAGTCTTAACATTCCTCATACCATGATTATGGTGTGTTTAATACACCTTCCTAACCTCTAATTCCTCCTAGACAACTCTAGGTCATTCTAATCCTCAAGAACACCTTTGTTAACTCATTTCCACTCAAGTTTCCCTTAATGACTCCTAGTAAATCCTTGGTCATTTTAATTCACAACAACCACTAAAACACTTTGTTTTCTACTCAAATTTCGCCATAGCCCCTCTAGTATATTATCATGCCCAAATGCATAGTTTTTCTCATTCAATCAACTCACACACATCAAACCCTTTTCTCATGATATTTCTCACCCAATTCCAACCATTCATAACAACTCAATATGGGCAATAATCTTAAATTGCATAGCACTAAGGCTCTTAAATGACATGGCTCTTAGGTCCTTAAATGACATGAATTTAAACACTGAATTTTCCACATTTAGAACTTTCAACCTCCAATTACACAACACTCCATCTCATAGCAATTACAAGTTCTTAAGCTTGTTCATATTCTTTTCCCTAGGTTATATAAACCATATTGTAATGCAAGCTCTAGGCTATTTGCTATCTATATAAACACCATTTCCTTAAGGTACTAAATTACATTAAGGCAAGCAATTTACCTTATGTTTCAAAGCCTTTCCTTTCTCCATTCCTCTTTGTTTCTTGATTGAAAATCGGCCAAGGAGGTTCCTCTCTTGTTAAACTTCTAACCAACATGTAAATTAAGCTAATGAGTGCTAGGTAACACCCTTAAACTTATTGAAACAATCTTAGAATTCAAATAGAGTGCTAAATGCACCAAAATGAATGATTACCTTATGAAACCTAAGAAGGTTTTCCTGTAGAGAATCAAAGCAAGGCTTGAACTAAGCTCTTCAAGATTGAATTAATGCTAAAACAAGGCATAGAACAAGGCCCCATGAGAAGTCAAATCGGTCATGTATTGAGAAAAATGGAGAAAAGGATGATTTTTGAAGCTTTTCTTACCTTAAACCAAAGAGAGTATATACTAGCTCTTGAAACTGAATTTTCCTCTTCAAAAGGAGCTCCTTCAATGGAGTCCAACTTCTGGTTTTGGAATTTTGAAAAGAGATGATGAATGGCCTTGACTTAACTAAGACAAAGGTGTGCTTTGTTTTTGATTTGGAGCTTGGAGTTGTATTTGGCAAGCATTTAAAGTTGAAGAAACAAGGAGAACAATGGGTTTCTGCTCCTTTACGTGAGGGATAAGGGAGGATGAAGGTGGTGGCCAGTTGGAAGAAGAAAGGAATGAGAGGAGAGAGGAAAGCAAATGAGATATTTCTTTACTTATGCAAAAAGTAAGTGAATAGTCAATTTCCTCCCCTCCCTCTTTTTCTACAAGTTCTGAATGAGTTATGTGGTGACTCACCCCTTACGAAACCGTGCCCCCTTGATATTTATGGCTAGTTTGACCATTGACCACTTAAGGAAGTCATTTGACGTATTTTGGGCACTATTGGGTACTATTCATTATTAGTGCACAAATTTGTGAAATTTTTAGTTTCTCATTGATTTAGGCTTCCTAATGTGATACTAAATAGTACACATGTTGATTAAGGTATAATCTTGGTCATTTAGCCACTCAAAACTCATTTCTAAGACAATTTCCCAAAAATGTGCTTTAAGGAAAGCATAATTTGTGTTTTAACTTGTTTTTTGAGCTTGGTTCTCTTTGATAATTGATTTAAATGTTCATTATCATGTTAATAAGGTCTAGGAATGAACTTTGGGTCCTAATCAAGGTTACACCAAGTCTAGAGCAAGTATTTTCTTAAACTGACGTTATGGTGTTTTCTTGTGTTTTCCAATGGTTTAAATCGTCTACCAATGTTTCTAAGGCATGTTTTATTCTCATACCATCATAAATTGATGTTTAATTAACATATTTAGGTTTGGGGTATTTCACAATGATTCCTACATGGGGATTTGAAAGAGAACATCTATATGCAACAACCCCATGATTTTATTCATCCCTATTTCCTTAATCATGTATGTTTGGTGCACAAATCATCTATGGCCTAAAAGAAGAATCTCGTGTTTGGTTTTCCAAATTGAGTGACACTCTCATTTCTTTCGGTTTTCATGCCTCTCAACCTGTCACTTCTTTATTCATCTACCATTATGGTCAAGACACCCTCTACATTCTCATCTATATGGATGATATTCTCATCACATGTTCTTTCCGCTCTCTTTTCAACATTATATACGCAAATCGTCATCAATTTTTCCTATTAAAAATGTAGGACAATTGATTTTTTTGGGCATGCACAGTAACAAAACCACTCAAGGTCTTTTCTTAAACCAATCCAAGTACATCATCAACCATTTAGACAGATTCAACATGTCTAATTTTAGACCTGTTCGTACCCCTATGAGCTCCACTTATACTACCACTCTTTCAGACCCTGGACCATACAAAAATCCTACCCTTTTCAGACGTATACTGTGTGCTACAATATCTTTCTCTGAATCGCCCATATCTAAGTTTCTTTATGAACCACTTGTGCTAGGCCATGCAGTCTACCACCAAAAGCCCATGGAAATCTCTAAAGAGGATGTTTCGGTACCTCAAATCCACCATTTACGTATCCTACAACATCTCAAATCAATCCCGACCTCATGTCTCAACCTTTTCAAATGAAAACTGGGCCAGTGATATCACAAATCAGAAATCAACAACAGGATGTTATAAGATCGACATGGTTACCCAAGAAGAAAAACAACAAGATAATGTAAATGATAAAACCTAGTGACACAAAGATATCGCTGGTTCAGCCAAACATGAACTAAGTCCACGGGAGAAGATAAACAACTTTCATTAAACAGGATGAGGATTATAAGTGTACATAAGGATTATATTACCAACCCGTCACTCCTGGTTTCCCTTGGTGTTTTTACCGAGTCCCTTAAGTTCCCGTAGAACCAACCTTAACCTCTTGGATGTGATCCCACAAATTGGGATGATCCTAAGCTACAAGTTACTAGATCTATATAGCTGTTGATCTAAATCCTTCACTTATCCCCACATTAACCCAGGAACAACTGCCACATAATGCGATCACAAAGTTACAAAAGAATTAACAAATTGATAACACCATCCATTAACACTTAGGAACAACTAGCACTCGCACTAGTAAAAAAATAAACCCTACGCAGCGGTTGAAAACCGCTGCGATGGGGTGCCGCCCGCGTAGGTGAAAACACCTACCGCAGCGGTTGTAGAACCACTGCGGCAGGTACTCTAACGCAGCGTTTTTTAAACAACCGCTGCGGTAGAGTACCTAACGCAGCGGGTTTTAAAAGAACCGCTGCGTTTAGACTTATTTTTTTTTTAAAAAAAAACAACCTATCGCAGCGGTTGTTGAAGGAACCACTGCGATAGGGTCTCTTCAGAAAATATTGACAGGGCCTATTGCAGCGGTTCTTACTAAGAACCGCTGCCAATATGTTGTTTTTTTTTTTTCCATTCCACCCTACAATTCTACCACACACACCCAAAATCAATCAAACCTGTTAAGATATAGCAATTAACAATGCCACCACAGTGGGGCATTAGATCAACCATTTCACCATTTAAATAGCCACCAAACCTATCTACGGGCATAATCCACTTACATTTACAAATTTGAGCAAATTAATCAAACATCAACAAAATCTTTACAGAAACCACAATTGTTTCATGAGAATTTCAAAATCATCCTACTCAATCCTACCAAACCCTAAAAGCAACCTACATTAACGCTCATGAATTCTGCCCATTCTTCGAGCACCTCGGTTATATGTCCTTCGTTGTAACCTTCTACCAACTCTTCAAAAAACTTAAAATTAAACAAAACGAAATATGATTAGATGCTAATAATACTTTGAGTTAAGAATCAATGTTAAAAATTATCTACAAAACTAAAATATTTCGAGAATGCTACTTACCTTGTCTAGAGACTTCTCTGGCAAGAGTCTCGGTCCCGCTATCAAGTCACTCATAAACCGAATGACATAGTAGCCACATTCCGAACCTCCCGGCTGCTGTGGACACTGCACATGTATATACGTACATATTCAAATCGATTTAACACATAAATTATAATACTGTTCCTATTTGAAAACTAATGAACATATTACAAAATTTGAATAGGACTACAAAAATACCTTGACTACATTCCACGGAATGCTTCTTAATTCTCTCTCCCCGGAATGCGTTAGTACAGATACAAAGGCACTAGAATTCATACGCACAGATAAAGTAAAAGTTATCAACCGGGTGATTAGAAATAACTAAAAATTGATAATTAATCAAGTAAATTCATCACCTCATCAACATGTTATATATAAGTGGCCTCTTGGGACGCCGAGCTGCTGAGTCAAGCTGCAGGACTCTTGGGCTTTTTAGACATAGAACGAGTAAAGACCAGTGTCGGCTGTTCATAGATTACAATACAAGCAGAACTCTAATTCAATGAATTAAATAATACAAATATCATAATTTTTAAACTAACTTAACATTAGATAAAATTCTTACCCTTGATGAAGAGGCAGCATTATGTAAGATTTATCAGCAACTTCACACGCATGTATCACATTCGACAAGTGCTGGACCAAAGCTTGGGGGTCAGATCCCATATTAGTTCAGAACAGTAGTCAGGGCATAAGAACCGAAACTACTATTCTCATGTACTTGGACCGCCTTGTCATCAATAAACCTGTCACATATAAAGAAACCAATATTATGAATTTAATTTTCAAATATACAGAGTAAAATGTGTACAAGGTATGCTAATTACTCACATGCAAAACCGATTTGAGAATCGACGCACTCAACCAATCCTTCGTGAACAACTCCACAAAATCAGTAAGATAGATTTCAAAACTCTGAGCGCCTGCATAGTAAAAAAGATCCGGTCTTGGTTCCATTGTAACCGAATCTCTTGCTGGCGGCGTCATCAACAGTGTGGAGTGCAACAGTTTCAGCTTGGGGGTAAGACATTCAGAACCGCCGGTTGTAGCAAATTCGATCTCATCACAACTCTAGTCGCGGATGCCATCGAAGGATTAGCTGGTGCAACAACAACTCTCTTTCCTTTTGCCTTATCAGAATTTGATTGAATGTGTTCCTAATATATTAATAATAAGTATATGTTTCTACTCTAGGATATGTTAAAAGAATAAGTTTTTTCATGGGGTTACCTGCTGCTCCCCAAGCTTAATCAATCTACAGGGCCACTGTACTGTCATGGATTCAGCTTGACGAAGGGTGGATATGTCTGCACTGGGCACCGGTATCTGACAATCCGCGTAAGCAGGCGCGTAACCTTCAACAAGCACCCGGCATGGTACTCTCGGAGCGCTTCATTCCTCACGGTGTCTCCAGCAGAAGACTTGAAAAGTTTTCCCACCCTACTTCGACTTCGTCAACGCCAATCACTTGAACAATGTGCAGTCAATCGGTTGCTAAATTTTCCAAATTAAAGATTTTAGATGCACATAAACAAGTGTATAATTTGTTTTTTTTTTGTATTTGTAGTTAACATGTTGTTCTAACCTTGAGAGATGAATATGGAAATGGGTTGACGGAGTGAACACTACTGGGAGGCACTGCTGCGGGCTCTGATGCTTGTGCCTGATCTGGCGGTCTAGAAACCTCCTGACTCATCCTCTCAGATCGCATCATCTCCATAGCTTGAGCGATTGACTACTGAAATTCATTTCGTAGTCGCTGCTCGAGCTCCGCATTCTGGCGTAAGTGCTCCTCATATGTAATGCTCCCTCCAGCACTGTGTCTGGACCCAGGGTTACCGAAGGCTTGGCGTATACCGACATGACCACCAAAGCCTACTGCACGACCCGGATGATCCTTCTTCCCGAGAGCGCGGGAAAGTGGATCATCCTGCCTAACGGGCTGCCAAGTGCCCTGGGTGATCTGGGAGCTTAACTCTTCCTGTTATGGAGTTTAATAAGTCAATAAGGATACTTCGGTTTATTTAACTGCTATTGTTACTCTATAAATATAATAAACATTTTTTTTACTAAAAATCACTTACCATTTGGTTGATGACTTCTCTCGTGGCGTCATCATACTCAGCAGGTGCCGCCGGATTTGAAGGTTTCTTCCGTCGACTTAAGTCCCAAACCTTCATCCTTCGTTCGCTGACATTCGATTCAGCTGGCAACAACCCCTCTTTCTCCCACTGCGGCACACGCTGAGCAATACTTGTACTCCCCATGTGATGGGGGTAACGATTTTTTTTTTGCATTTTGTTGTTTCTCACGTATAGCCTACATATATGTATGAAAAGACAAATTATGCAAATAATATATGAAAAAGACGAATTAACCAAATGAACTCTAAGGACACTTTAAATTTATCATACAAAAGAACAACTACTAGTGTGAAACTCACCTTGAACTCAGGGGTCAAACGCTTCGCAACAAACTCATTCCACTGCTCTCAGTAATTCCATCATATTTTGCCACGGTGGTCTCCGATCATCCACATCTTCACCTCTGCCTCCTCTATCTCTGCGGGCTCCTCACAGTAAATGTACTGCCTCGTGAGCAGAGATCTGAAGTCTTTAAACTGTGTGGCAATCCCCTTCATCACATCATCCTTCATAGAAGGATCTATACTGAATCGGTCCTATATGCAAAAACAAAAATGGATTAGTGTAAAATAGTAACTATATAAATCTTAAAACAAACTATTAAGTGTAACAAATACCTGAAGACGTTCAAATATCTGGTCCTTCAACGCCTGAGGCACTTGCTTCCAATGGTGGTTTATATTGAAATATGTACTCACCAAATGCCTAGCTAGAGCAGTGAAATCATTTTTCCAAGTACCATGGCTGATTAAACTCATTGAACTCCAAAGGCTTTGTCGGGGGCCTCTATTTGCTTTCAGCCCACGGGTTGCCCCTCGTTTTTTGGGTTTCTTGAGAGGCGGAGGAGCAACTTGTATCTCTTGTGCTTCCTGTGAAGGCCCAGCTGTCTCGGTCTGCTGTGGGGTGGTCTCTATGTCTGCTTTCTTTGATTTCTTTTTACCACCTCGTGTGGTGCGTTTTGCCGGTCTACTCTGCTGTGGTTGAGTTTCCCCAGTCAGGAGCAGCTGTCCTATAGGATCATCAATCGGATCATCATCCACTGAGGAAAAAAAACACAAACATTAGATCAATATTCATGGAACGATGTATAATTGCAAAAATAAACATAAATAATTAATTCTGATAACATTGTAACAACAATAATACGAATTATATAATGTAATTTCAACAATGGTGTTACCTAGACATAGTAACATATATCATGATCTGTTTTCTACCAAACCCCCTCATTATGGTCTGATCGAGCGTAGATGGTCTGAACATCATCATTTTGTAAATCATCAGTTGAATCATGCAACCCTGTATGCAACGATACTGTTTCATCTATCATCTCATTATCATCATCGTCGTTGTTTTCATCCTCAAACAAAACCGGTCTTCTCCCTGGAAGAACAACATACCATCTACTAGCTTTTGGGTCTTCAACATAAAACACCTGGTCACAGTCTTTACCAACACAAACTGATCTTCCTTATTAGTTGTAACACGTGAAAGATCAACCAAAATAAGTCCTTTATCATTTTGGAGTCCATGTCGGTTGTCCACCCAATTGCAGCGGAACAATAGAACGAATCAATGTGATAGTTTAGTTCCCATATGTCCTCTATCACACCATAATACCAACTACTACTGCTCATTGGTTGAACCTGGTTACCTAGACCATATTCAGTCACCGATGCTTCAAATTTTTACCCCACTGTTCTGATGTATTGATTTAGCATCTTGGCGTGCAGTGTAGTATGTGCATCCATTAATGTCATACCCTTCAAACGATACAACATCTGTTCCAGAACCAACAGCTAGACATCTGATTTCTTCACTGACATCTTCGGGTTCAATGAAGCTTGCTCAAACACATATTCCTTAAACCATTGGACGAATACTCGATTTTGTTCTTTTTTAAGCCAGATACGGTTTTGGTAGGGTTTTTGTCGACTCAACTCAGCAATGTGAATATCGAAGTAGGGTTCAACAACCTCAAGTGTTGTAGTACAAACAAATGTGCCTGATTAATAAGATCACGAGAGATACGAACAACCTTTTTGCCAATAACTCCTTTACCCTAAATCTACCATGGTGACGTGGTTTGGGAATACCAATTGACTCTGCATCGTTCAAATAACTTGTCACGAATTCTGTGACTTCCTCAGTCACTGTTGCTTCGATGATACTGCCTTCCGGTCTATATCTTTTTTTCATTCTACCCTTCAGAATCCCCATATATCGTTCGAAAGGATACATGTAACGTAAGTAGACCGGACCACAATATTTGATCTCTCGGACAATATGCACTACAAATGCACCATTATGTCGAAGAAAGATGGTGGGAAATAATCTCAAGCTGGCATATTGTCACAACAATTTCATGTTGCAGATCATCGAGGGTGTCTGAGTCAATTGCCTTGCAGCAGACAGCGTTGAAGAAGAAACATAATCGAGTTAGAGCATTTCTGACATTTTCTGGTAATATCCCTCGTATTGCAACTGGAAGAAGATGCAACATTAACACATGATAATCATGAGATTTCATGCCTAACAGTTTCAAATCCTTCATAGAAACTAGGTTCTTCCAGTTTGAAGAGTACCCAGATGGTACCTTCAATGTGTGCAAACACTTGCAAAAACTTAATTTTTCACTCTTAGAGAGGGTATAACACGCAGGAGGTAGATATGTTCGCTTCTCATCCTCTATTGGGTGTAGTTCTTTCCGTATGCGCAACTCTTGCATATCTCTCCTCACCTTCAATCCGTCTTTCGTCTTGCCGGGTATGTTGAGCAAAGTACCACACACTGCCTCACCGACGTTCTTCACAATGTGCATGATATCCAAACAATGTCGAACAGGCAGATGCCGCCAATACGGTAGATCCCAAAAAATGGAACGTTTTTTCCAAATGTTCTTCGGCGGCTTGGATGTGTTTCCAAAGACATTTTCAATGTCTTTAACCTTTGCATACACTTCCTCTGAATTCAAAGGCAGACGAGCCACACGAGTCTCGGGCTCATTGTTGAACAGCTTTCGCTTTCTCGACGGTAAGGATGGTCTACTGGAAGAAACCGTCGATGACACATATAAACATTTTGCCGCAGTGCTTCAGACGATCTGAACATGTGTGTCATCCTCACATACCGGACACGCTTTGAATCCTTTCACCGAGTATCCTGACAAGTTCCCATAGGCAGGAAAGTCGTTAACAGTACAGAACAACATCGCCTTCAGTGTGAAATTTTCTTTCGCATGAGCATCATATACCACTGTCCCTTCATTCCACAACAAGTTCAGATCGTCGATCAGTGGTGCAAGATATACGTCAATGTTATGACCAGGTTGCTTTGGACCAAAAATTAGGAGTGATAACATAATGTATTTTCGTTCATGCACAACCATGATGGTAAATTGTAGATCACTAGTAGCACCGGCCAAGTGCTGTGCTGACTGCTCAACGTGCCATACGGGTTCATCCCATCGGTACACAATCCAAGTCTCAGATTCCTATCCTCATCCCCAAAATGATGTTTGAATTTTCTGTTGATATTTCTCCACTGAGGTCCGTCTGCAGGATGTCTTAATTTTTCATCAATTTTTCTACCATCCGCGTGCCATCGTAAGTTCTTCGCATCTTTCGGGTTGGCAAACAACCGTTTGAATCTAGGAATATCGGCAAGTACCACAATAATTTCACTGGACGATTTTTTTCTGAAAGGAGGAATCCTCATCCTTGTCCTTGTACCGGGACAACAAACATTTAGGACACTGTCTAGATGTTCGTATTCACCCCTATAAAGCACACAGTTATTTGGGCAAGCATGAATCTTTTTATATTCAACTCCCATTGGACACATCCATTTCTTTGCCTCGTAGGTGGATGTAGGAAGACCATTCTCATCAGGAAGCATATCATGTATCAGCTCTAGAAATGACGTGAAACACTTGTCACCAACTCCATATTTCCCCTTTAAGTTGAACAAATTAAGTACAACAGTCAATTTTGTGTATTTAACGCACGAAGGGTACAAAGGTGTCTTTGATGCGTCCAACAATCTTTGATACTCTTCCGGCTTATCGACAAAAGTATCCGCAACATTTTCTAACATTTCATCCATTTGCTCATCATGGTGAGTGGTCTCACTGTCATCGAATCCTGAATCACTTAACGGTACCGACTCATTGATGGTATTGAAGGTGTGGGCGGTACTTGCGTAACGTGGATCATGAGCACTTGATGATGTTGAAGCACTAGCTGCAACAGTTTCTCCATGAAAATTCCATCTTCTGTAATGTGGCATGAATCCACGGGACTTAAGATGAAATCTAATTTCCTCAATGTCTACATATTTCCTTACGACCCCACAGTCAACACAAGGACATGAAATATTGTCCGTTTGTTCTGTCCTTGTGTTGCACTGCCGCTTTGAGAAACTCTTTCAGCTTCTCATCAAAAGTAGTGATCCCCTCGATCACCGTACATCCAGTCACGCTCCATTCTATATGTGAAAACAAAAAAAGTTTAAGATTGATTTGTCTTTCAGTTTCGTCTGCATTTGTATATGGAGCATGTTTCTACTGGATGTACGGTTGCAACCAAACTCAGCACTACTCTATGGTTCCAACCAAACTAACGTAGCCTAAGTACTCTAACGTTCCAACGTAACTAATCTAGCCTTATTCTAACAATTCTAACACATTTAATTTAACTTCAACAAATCATTGCATTATTAAAACAAAAATAAAGTTTAATTACTTACTGGTTTAAGTTGTACAGAGGGGGAAGCTAGGAGACTGCTTTGGTGATGGGCTGGGAAAGTACTGGTACAAATCCAATAGCAGATTCAAAAGACCTGACAAAGAAAAGTAAAGATTGTTATACACAAATAACAAATAAAATTAATTAATAAGACTAATACGATTCTAGAAAAAATTCGGCATGACCTTTGCGTAATCGTGTTAATCCCATGCTTATCATTAAGCATTCACCAACATCTTATTTACCACGACAAATAAATTCAACAATTGCAGCAACCATCCTTATTCACAATCACTCAATATTAACCACAACCACTTTTTCGCAATAATTAATTAAACAAACAAAGAGAAAAGATAGATGAAGATGTTACCTTTTCACTCTTAGTCCACAGCAGAAGAAATAAGGAAGAAGAAGTAGTGACCACCCCAATTACTGCAGACAGCGGGGAAGCAAGGAAATAATATTAGGGGGGCAAGAAATCCATTATTATAAGCATTATCATATTAAGAAAATAAAAAGAGAAAAAGATAGATGAAGATTTACCTTTCAGCTCATGCTGCACAACAGAAGCAATGAGGAAGAAAGAGACATAGAGACCACCCCAATTACTGCAGACAGCGGTGAAGCAAGGTAATAATATTAGGGGGGGGCAAGAAATCCATTACTATAAGCATTATCATATTAAGCACGTATATACTGCAATGTAATGGGAGAACATAGATGTTATAAAGTTATAGATCTTACCACTTTATTAATGTGAAACTTGAATTAATTTTTTAATAGTTTGAGAATTAAGAACAAAATGATTTGTAGTTATTCATTTTCTTTTCATAGTAGTTTTATTTACCATTTCAATTTATATGAATTTAAATTATAATTTGTTATATATGAATTGTTTTAATACCGTACAAGCTGCTCGCAGTTTAAATGCGTTTAATTAACATCTGTTTCAGCTCTATTAATTTATTTGTACTGTTAGTGTGCTGCTTGTTATGCAGTATATCTCCTCTGTTTTATTTGAGTTAACATTTTTTGTTACATTTTTCTTACTTCCCACGCTCTTCTTTCTCTTATAAAGGTTGTAATTTTTTTCAAGGCTCTTTGTGAAAAAAGTAATACAGTATACCAGTATTACTTGATTTCAGCACCGAATTAGTCGTATCAAATTGTCTAAAAGACATATTAAGCTAGTTTTTACAGGATTTTAATTAATAGTCATTTTTTTGCAGGAGTTATGTAAAATATAATAGTCAACAACATATATAAATATGAATTCCAAACTTTTTCATGTCAACAACGACTTATATATGGTTTATGATATTGGTATCATGTAGTCATTATGTAATGAATTCAACATATAACGTTAGATCTAATTAGTTTAGTAAAAAAAATTCAATACAATAAATCTATTAAAACTTTTTTTGAATTACAAACTTGTTTATTGGATCTATATAATGAAAAGTTAAAACTTATAGTGTGAAAAAAATAATAAATTATAAAATGGTATATAATACTTGAACTAAGTTATTTTATATAGTAGATGTTTATATGCCTTATTTGTATATTGATTGCAATTTTATTTTTTAATATCTTTCATAGTTTTAGTCATGTTTATAATTCTAGTTCTAATTTATATAATTAAATTTATCATCCGTATCATTAACCCCGTTTATCCGTACTTCCGTATCGCATACTTCAGATGACCCATACTAACTCCCGTACCGTTTTTTACAACTTTGGGTTGTATGCAGATGGCAGAAACAACAAAAATATCAACTCAGGCATTTTATCGAACACCTTATATGCACAACTATTTATACTTGTTCAATAATCTATCTATATTCAAATTATGCACACACAACTAAACTAACAATCAATAACTATATTACAACTAGTTATTCAATCAACATGACAATATATAACATATTTCGAAGTTCGAATTCGGAAATCGAACCTAGGGTTCCGCAGCAATCTCGATCGACGCCTGTGACCTCCTGGCGGAAAGCGACGGAGACGGCGGCGAAGAACGGTGGCGCGACGAGGAAGAAGACGGTGGCGGTGGTGGAGCAATCGCAGGCGTCGAGCTGCGCGGAAATCGCCGTCGAGAATCGCCGTCGGTCTGCTTCGTTCTCGCGAGACAGAAGAGAATGAAGAGGAGAGTGACGGAGTGCTCGATTTGGGGAAAAAAAGACCCTATCGCAGCGGTTCCTACTAAGAACCGCTGAGATAGGTCAGTAAAAAAGACCTATCTCAGCGGTTCTTAGTAGGAACCGCTGCGATAGAGTTTTTTTTTTTTTAAAATGACCTACCGCAGCGGTTGTAAGTAACAACCGCTGAGATAGGTTTGCGGGATTTTTAAAAACGGCCTATCTCAGCGGTTGTTAAACAACCGCTGCGGTAGGGGCGCTGCGATAGACCATTTTTGTACTAGTGTCGGGTGTGTTGAGAAAGCCATAAGTCTGTAACTTCTTCTTTCAAGAATTTTAACTTCCTCTTAACTCTCTTAGAAAATCAAGTGCTTCAGACTCCATTAATTTGCACCACATAAATGCTCCTATCAATGCAAATTGGGCCAGTGATATAGAGCAACATACTTAGCAAACTAGGCCAATGATATCAAAATCGTAAATCAACCAATCGGAAATGGATATCATAAATCGTAAATTTTCCCGGCCTCACCTCTCAACTTTTCATATGCAAATTGGGCCAGTGATATCACAATCGGAAATCGATAACAGGGTGTTATATTTATCGTAGCCAGATTAACTACGAAAGCTTATTACAGGTTTGTGGCATATGCAACGTTCGGATTGTTTTGGATACATAACCTAATGAGTGAGTCAGGAATTTACTTACATGAAGCCTTCATTTTCAGATGTGATAATATGAGAGCAAACATACTTAGCCACACAACCCCATATTTGATGCACGTGCAAAGCATATTGGATTAGACTTCCACTTCGTTCGTGAGAATGTACAAAATTGATGCCTTTTCATCTCCTTCATTCATGGTGCTGACCTGCTCACAAACTTTCTCACAAAGCCTCTTTCGGGCTCGAGGTTCAATCTTCTTCGTTCCAACCAAATCTCCTTCCCTTCGGAATGAGGGGGGCTAGTGGACAGACCACACCGCATAGGCCTGAATTAAGTGAAAAGGAGAAACTAGCCAAAATAATTAAATCGAGTTAGTCATAATATTATCCCAACTTTCATTCTTCTTTGTATCTGTATCGGCCTATATAAAGGCTCGTTAGGTTTTACTATGTACATAAGACTCATGCAATTATTCTCTCAATGAAAAATTAATAATAAAATATCAAAGCTCATGAGTCGGATCTTCTTTTTATCTTCTACTCTTCCCCATGGCACTCTTATCAGGCACCAAAATAAGTCATCCTTAAAATTGCTAACCAGTTTCTTTCTTTTAACTTTTTGTTTGTAGCACTCTATACTCCCAAAGATGGATATGGAAAAATCTAAATGCTTATAGTTTCTTCACTTAAAAGTGAGCCAAACAGACCAATATTCACTTATATATATACAAAAAGGGAAAAAGGTTGAGCTCAACGCAACAAGCTCAAAAAAGTTACACCTCACTCAACTCATGGCATCTATAATTTGTGATCCAGGTTCGGGGCAGTCCTACTTAGCCCATTCGGTCTTGTACATATGAGACAAAGGTGAAAGATAGAGTGAAAGAAGACATTTGAAATAGTTAAAGCAGGGCTTCACTGCTAGCTCATTGAGGATGTTTAGGGCATATATATACTTCCATTTTTGTTGATGTTTGGACGGAAAATATTTTTCTTTAATGCAACCTAAGAAGCCAAGAATACAATACATAGAAGGTTTGGAAAATAAATCAAGAGAAATAAAAAAGTAGAAACACCTAGCCTCTTTTGTGTATCTATAGCCACACTTGAACAAAATAAAGCATAGATTATTATCCTAATCACTAGGTTGTTACAACCTGTGAAGTAGAAGCAAGCATATCTATCAAGTATCAACTTTAAAATAGTGTATATATAGATTATTATAATAAGCACCTTTTTCAACACCATGAATTAATACTGGGTTGTGGTTTTTTCATGCAAAGCGACGTTGCTGGTAAGAGGTGAGATAGACTCTAGGAAAGAAGATTCCATTCGCTTAGCTTTCCACCAGTTCTCCACATTTCATTCTTTCGTCTCCTTTTCTTCCTCATTCTCCTTTATCCTCTATGGCTCCTCATCTTCATCATCCGACACCATAGTAGATTTTGTCCTCTTGCTCAAGATTAGAGCATGGCGGCAGTGAACTCCCCCTGTATAGATCTGTTAAGTTTATGACATGTGTATACACAAAATCAAGAATGTGTAAATCTGTAAGAGGAATACTTTCTTATTATCACGTACTACCCTGTATCAATCACCAGACTAATTACAAATTACAAGCATCTTTATATAAGGATTGTTGTCTAATGGATATATTTGCATATTTAGACGGTAGCTGTCATGAGTACATTTCTAAAATAATTTTTTTTGCTTGGAAGCCAAGTCCAGAAGTATGCATATACCGGCGTCGGGTCAAGGCCCGACCAGCTTAACCGAACCAACCCTTGTGCCACAAGCATGACTAAGGGTGGTCTTGAACCGCCCCACGGTGAGTTCCCACATCCTCACACCTTAGCCCGAAGGAATGGATGTGCAGGGCACTCCGCTCAACGAACACCTTCCTTAGTGGAGTAACCCCAGTGCCAAGACACCTTCAGTAGGGACGCACTAGCGTGGGTCACGAAGTGCACTCACCACCTCTTACCATCTCGGTCATGTCGGGCACAAGTCCCAACTTAGTGTGTCACCACTCGCACTCCCGCACTCCCGCACTTGCCATGTGCGGAACCAGTCATACAATAAACATACGCTGGCATAACTCGACATCACGGACATCGGTAGATAAGGCAAGGCCCCATAGGTCATAACCGTTGGAGCCCACTACCCTAGCTAGAGATAGTGGGACATGTCTTAAAACATGGTCTAGGCACTTTCTTGTCTAGTCGTGCTCTCAAGGCAGCACAGGATGGACACGACTAGTTCACCTAGCCGCCGGTGTGGGCTGCGTTGGCCCAACACCGCCAAGGAGTCCAAGCGTCCCGACATCTCTATTCATGGGTATAATGTAGCAATTGAGGCCCTCGAGCACTTGGGTGCCCAGCCGAGACACAACCGACCCCCTGAAGAGGTTTATGTACCTTCAGGCCACGGTGGACCCAGTCATGCCCTTGCAGCCAAAACCCGATATATGCTAGAACACTTCAAAAATTCACTAAAATCAGAGGTAAGCTCCAATTGCCATAAAACTTTGCCAACATCCCTTATTAATAAAGAGTAAATTTGGCCTCCTTGAGTGCCCAACAAAGTAATCAAAGTGCCCATGTTTTGAGCCAAATCTATTGTGGTTGTAGTAAGGTGCTTGGGGACAGTGCCCACATGAGCGTTGGGTGCCTACAGCAGTGCCTAGACACCTTCACCCAGCAACAAAGTGTTGGAGTATGAAGATGTTGCTGATATAGTCAACCAGATCAAACGAGTCAATCACACTTCTCAAAACAAGACAGAGTCAGTCAACCTTGAAAGATCGAGTGAGTCCATCCGTGTGGGTTCATCCATCATTGAGAAATTTAAGGAGCAATGTTCACTAAACACAACGGTCATCAACCATCAGAGCCTTGGACCGAAATTCATACAAATGTGAGTAAAATTCAAAGCCTTTACTTTCTGATAGTTCGAGAGAGTCCGTCAATCAGTTACGAAAATTAAGGAGCAACTACAGTAACTACATTGACCTTACAACGGTCATCAAGTTCAAACTTGGACCAAAATTCTCTATCAATGTGGCAATAATCAGAAGACTAGGCTCCAGTTTCCGAAATTCAAAGAAAGAGTCATTAGTTCTTGAAACTTAGGAACTAACTCTCTCCAACGTTCAAATCCCAGCAACTATATAAGATATTTGTCATTTCATTTCTCATTGAGGCTTTCCAGAGAGAATTATTCATAGGACATGTGTAGAGAAAGCTTCACTTATCTTAGAGAGAGAAAAGTACTAGTTTCAGTTTGTGCACATCGAAAGAGTCATTCTAGGTAGGTCCTAGTCTCATTACACTTATCATTGTACTGATCAGAAATTGTGTTGGGTAAGTGAGGGAGAAACCACTGAGTACATCCTTTCTACTTAGTGGGCAGTGTAAGTTGCTTGTTAGACCAGGAAATAAAATAACTTATATTGTGGATCTGCTTGAGTTCGATAGACTGCTTCCGCATCCTTAGTACAATTTCATTCTTAGTATGATTGGGTCAAACTATCTCACAGACAAACACCTTGAGTTGGTTTGAGTCAGCTATTCGATCCTACATGTGGTATCAGAGCCTCCTTTAGCTGACATTCCAATCAAGAAGATATGGGACATGACAGACTCATTTCATGATTCCCGACAACGAGGTAACGAGATCTCATTTAGAGACAGACCTTTACCGTATATCTTCTATGGGTTTTATGACTTTGATTGCTAAAATGGTTTCTGAAACTAACTCTCTAAAATCGAGTCTCAGTAGAAAAATTTCCGAGTTGACTAAAGAACTCAAAGAATCAAGAATACCATGTATGCTGATCTAAGAGATGAAACTGATGAGCACAAGACCATTTGTTGTTCACTTAGATTGTATCTGTAAGACTCTCGGCGTTGTGTTGACTCCCTTCAAACGGGGCACAACAAAGCCACAAGTCTTTATGAATCAATTCAAATGAAACAGGAAGAGTCCTTGACTCAGATGACTCTCTCTTAAGAAGATCTTACTGTTTTCACTAACAAGTGTTGTTCTTTGTAGAATGAGTTAACTAGTTCAAAATCTCTAGTTATCTCTCTAAAACCAGTCAACTTCATCAAACAGGTCACTCCGTCAGAATTGCATGAGTGGGCCAACTCCATGATATAGGAAGTTAGTCAAGATCCCACTAGTGGAACGGAAGCATTCAATTACGGTCCAAAACCGTGTATAATTACGGTTCTGGACCGTAGTCTACGCGGGCGTCATTAAGACGGCGATGTCTTTAATTATGGTTAAAACCGTAATTAAAGGCCCTTTTCCGTCCCGCGTGTCATGGACTTTTAGATTACATTATTAGTAAAACCATAATCTAAAGTGTAGACTTTACATTACGGTTATTAGTAAAACCGTAATCTAAAGTCCTTTGGCGCGCTGTAAAGTGTATTTTTTTTATTACAAAGCTACACAATTGCAACAGAGCCAGAATTATAACAGATGCAACAGAGGGCATCAGAGCAACAGATGTGCAGAAACTGCGCAATTCAAACACCTGAATCAAATAGCAACAACATAAATTCATTCTCTGTGCACAATTGCAACAGAGATAACATCTAATATACACCATATCAAAAATCTGTTACAGCTGAATCTGTTACAGCAACAAAAATATTCAATACAGCAAAATCTATCACAGCAGCTAGCAATTCATTAACTGTGATCATTTCAGTTTCATGCCACTACAATATATACAAAAAGCTAGCTAGCTAGTCTACCACTCCATTCTCAGAAATAAAGCTGCCATGCTCTCTGACATGATTCAAGTCTTTTGCCACTGTAAGTCGAGGATAGGGCAAAATGCTCTTTAGTCTGGAACAAGAAAGGAATGGAACCCATAATGAGATTAAGATAAAGACACAAAAATCTGCCGAAAAGAATTAAATACAAGATAGCGTTCGTATTACCTTGTCTCTAGAATTCTGAAATGCTGGGAAGTACCCACAGAACTCGTACATATACCGCATCACGTAGTACCCGCAACTCCTATAATCCTTTTGGGTAGGGCACTAAATCACCAAAATTCACAAATGTAAAACAATTGTATAAAGATAAGCAGCACGAATGAAATACATGAATTACCAAACCTTGATGTAATCGACGGTCATTTCAGCAAACTCTGCCTGAGTGGTTTTACTGTAACAACTGTGACATATATTAACAAAAGTGTTAAGCAAAATGAACGAGTACATTAATTTTGGTTCAAAAAACTTACAAACATTAAATAGTAATAAAATCTTACGTTTTGATTAAGTCTTCAGTGTTGAATTCTGTCCACTGTCCTAGTGGATCTAGAACGAGCAGAGTAGCGGTGGCAGTGCAGAAGATAAACAAAGCCCAGTGGTGGCTACAATTTCAAATACAAATTAAATGAGAAATGAAGGTAAAAAAGTTAGCTAATTAGTATGTAATTTTATATTAGAACTCACGTTTGGTGATACGGCATTAGAATAAATAATTTTTTCTGTTCATCAGCAACATTGAATGTAACACCCCCATCTCCAAATACAATGATCGTCGACCTAAGTCCATCTCGTTCATTAACAACGCAGCGGAAAAGTTCTACTAAATTGGTGTTAGCGCCATTAGTCCCCACGTGACCAACCAGGCCTATTCTCTTACAAGTCACGGTCTGACTAACCGGATAATTACTTGAGCATCTATACAATACAACCCATATACCACAACTTATACCGAGTATCTCATATCCTAATACATCATACTAACATCTCTTCCATTTACTAAACGAGTGTACGTGCACAACTCGTGTAACAAATGTAAAAGCAACCCGAAGTACTCTACCCGTTCCTACTCTCAGGACGGTCGTCTTCTGCTATTCACCTGCAAAATAAACAGTTGCCCCCGAGGGGGTCATCACCTTTGCTGGTACGATTCTCTTATAGCCCCCAAGCTAACTGGACTACGACGACTAATTGTCAATAGCATGAGGTTGATTAGATACACAACATAAGTAAGAAGTGCAATAAACAACAAGCCACATATGAACAAACATAGTTCACACATATTGAACGACTTAAAAGCGTTCCCTTAATAAGTGAGTTAATCATTTAACTCTTTAAGATATGATTTCTCTTAATCTTAGCCCATTCTTATCTTACCTCAATCTTAATCCTTATCTCAAATCTTATCTCAATTAAGACAACTGTTCTTTAATTAGAACTGATTGTACCTTAGTTCGTTGTTTATTTTTGTCGGGTTGTTATTAACCCTAGCTAGTGAGTTATCAGCTCCACTAGTTTAAATAAACAATATTTCTTAAATTATGAGGGGAGTAGGCTTGACCCTCCTGCGCCAACTGAATTTGCCTCCCACCTCGAGCTGTTCATCCGTGGTGGTCGAGTCTATTTGTCGACTCTAGGCGACGAGTCATAATATAAGTCAAACGGAAGACGGATCTGATGTCGATGCCGACCTCCTTCCTTACATGCATGACCGGAGTCAGTCCCGGATTCCTCACTCCCAAGTTCCAGTTAGTAGAAGTCTCAAAGTCAATGTTTGTTAGTTAACCTCTTTCGGTTACTAATAACAATATTAGGGTGTGTTCCTTATTCTCACATACACTTAACTAAACATTGTTAGTAAGTTCTCAAGGTAAGTTGCGTTAGTGCATCACAATCACATAACATAATATTCCGGTTGCATGCTTTATCTTGTTTGGTCGGCACCCATAAACAAATGGCACACAAGCCGAGGGACACCTCGTTAGCAAGTAGGCTACAAGAAAATCATATCGTACACCGGAGATTGGCTAGCTCTTAATACCATGTTCGCCTAATCCGCCGAACGCCTCCGACTATCTAGATCTGTAACCAGAACTAGTATTAGTATCATGTGCTTAGAACTAATTTGGTTCTCTTTTCAACTTAAACCTCTTTCTAGGTTAACCCGCGTATAATAGTTTACCGTTAAACGGGTTCGTTCATTTAGGAGCGTTTTCAAACTCAATTCTAATTCATTAACATGCTAACGTCGTTAGCAGTTACTTAGTTGCACAGTTAGCAACTTTAAACTTATACGGACCTTGTATTAGGTTTTCGTATATTTCACTATTCATCCATATTTCACTATTCATTTATACGGTCTCATATTCTACTATTCATTTATACGGCCTCGTATTCTACTATTCATTTATACGGCCTCGTATTTTACTGTTCACGTATACGTATTTCCTATTCATGTATACGGATACTATTCACGTATACGAGTACTATTCATGTATACCAAAATTTTCGTATACGTTCGTATGATACTCCGTATCATACGTATTTATTTTCTTTTTTTCAATATAACTTGTATTTTCATTAAAATCTTTTAATATTGATTTCTTCTATTTTTCTTAAATTATGGGTATACCTCTCGTATACCCCAAGTTATATACGGGTCCCGTTTAACCCCGTGTTAACTCTGTTCCTTTTACAACTTGTTTTTAAATTCTTTATTTAATTTCCTTAACCTTCTAAACACATAAAAATGTGTTATTTACATTCCTTGCCCATAGCTTTCTTTTAATTTCTATTTTACTCATAATAAGTTCTAAACTTGTTATTTTTATTTCTAATTTCTTCCAAAGTCTTTCTCAATTAATTTCTTCTATACTTTTGGTCAATTACCAAAACATACCCAAGTTTGACCAGTCTTTTACGGTCAAACCCCCTAACTTTCCAGAATTTATAATATTACCCCTAAAGTTAATTTATCTTAACTTTTTATTCCTTAAACATTTTATTACCTAATATTTTGCTATAATTTTTATTCTAACTCATGTAAATATTTTATAAACTTTCATTGACCACGTTTGAGTAGTAAAATTACCATTTAACCCTTGTGGTCTATTCTTTCATTTATTAACCAATTTAACTCCAATTAATTTTTAATTTTCGTAATTAATTTACCTACAGATTTTAGAACATCAAAAATCATTTTAAACATCTCTAAATCACCAGATTTAATTATCTAATGTTATAGTATATATATACCATCCTTTATTAATTTTTAAATATACCAAAACCTTATAAATTCCTTATAATACTTATAAACTCTTTATAAATTGTAAACTTAATTCTACAATTATTTTCTCATCACCTAAACTCTCAAAAATTCCATATTGACCCCATTAACTTTCAACAATCACCATTAGGTACCAAAACCTCTTAAATTTTACATATTACTCTTATTTACACTAATTCCTTTAATTTAAATAAGTTAGATAATTTTTCTAACTCATTTACAACTCTTTAATTTTCGGCCATATGAAAAATCATAGTATATGAATTTTTCTTGTATATTATGATACCTTATATTGAAGCTTATATCTTAAGGGTTATAATCTAATTTTAGATTTACAAAATATTAACATTTAATGTGTCAAAATTTAAATTTAACACATTTATAATTTCGGCAATAATAAACAAGATGAACAATATGTTAGATCATATATAGATCAACAATTAGAACCTTGAAATAGGTAGTTGTGGGATTTACCTTGTATATTAACCATTAGCTTAATATTTAAGCTTGAATTCCTTAGAAATTTTGACAGCAATTTGCTAGAGAAATTGGCTCCAAAATCATAGAATAAGATGAAGAATAAGAAGGTTAGTAACCCTAGGCACTCGGCTGATGAAAATCAAAGAACAAGGAGTTTCCAAGAAGGCAATGTTTTACCTCGTGAATCAAAGGTACTTCTTCGTGGTTGTTCCTCAGAGTTTGGAGACTCATGAGATATGGATGGAAATATCTGCGAAAGAGGATTCCAACGAGCTATCAAGCTTGGAATTTGGACTTAAGATGAGAAAGTTATGATCTGTGCAAGACAAGGTGTTCTTTAAGGTTCTAATCTAGCTAAATGGAGTATTTGTGGAGTTTCTTCAAAGGGAGGAGGAGCCACGAGTTCAAGAGCTCTAATAATGATGAATGAGTGTCTGATTGATCAATTATTCAGGGACAATGTGATAAGGCACTCATGGAAAGGCTTAATCGGTGTAAAGTAAGCAAAAGGCATTTTAACACCTTTAATGACTCATCATGAAGTCGGCAGCCTTTGTCCCCATTTTTTCTGATTTTTTTTGTTTCTCCCTGGTATTTATGTAATATTAGATGTATTAATCTCGTGCATAAGGACTTATACCATGTGTTAGGTATGTTACATAGCCGAAAATGCCTTAAAACACCATTTTATGTGCTTCCAGGTTCACATTGATTATGCAATTTGTTTTGGCTAGTTTAAATGTGTACTTTGTATATTTACATCATTTAGAAACTTTGTTCAAGAAATATCATGTTGCTCATTCCAATTTAAACCAAGTCGTTTAGTGGTTTCTCCTTGACTTTCGTTAGTTTAGTACCTGTTTCACTGTGGACTTTGTATACTTATTTTGTGTGTATACGTAATGGTTCCTAAGACCATTTAATTGTTGTTACATTGTTTATTTATGGTATTTAGGATCATTAGCCTTTTCGTTCCATGTATACATGCTTAAAACACATTTTTCCTTAAAGCACATTTTTGTGCTCTAAGGTGCGTTTTCGGTTTAAACGCTAATTCCGCTTAATGCGTATTACTAGTATTAGGGGTATTTCACATTTGAAATATCTTGGGAACTTATTGGTAGTTCCCTAATTTATTTGTGCTCTTTAAAACACCTTTTGCTTTAATTGTTTTTAAAGCATGTTTTGGTGTAAATTGTTGTTTAACACTTCTTCTAATGTTTCTAAGGCACGTTCTAGCCTTAGTATATCCTAATTAGATAGTTCATTAATATATTAAGTTTTGGGGTATTTCATTGAAGCAATTACTCATGTATTCCATAAACCTCCCTGGGTCCCTAGTGACTGAGTCGAACGATAAACGCTCCGGGCACACCGCAGTAATGGAGGTGATGTTCTTCTCATGACATCTCTCAAGTAGACCTCTATTATATCACATGTACTATCAAAAGTTAGCCAATTCAACTTCATAGATAATTATTCTATATGTTTTTACAGTATAAGGAAAGAACACTTACGTTAGATAAGCTTGAGTAATGTTAATGTTCAGGTAATCTCCACACATCATCTGTCTGATGTCCCCAAAGTTGATCGCCGTGGTCATATCTTCATCGTAGTGAAACAACGAATTTGGAAGCGTCATCATGAAGTTGATAGTTTGAGGTGACTTCGAAATGATCTTGTCGTAGAGATTCATCTGACGAGGCCCGCGGACTTTAATAAGTTTTTCTGGCAGTGAGAACTTACTTCTAGGCGCCTCAGAAGTCCTGGTGCGAGCCCGAACGGGCGCTGGATTCTTACTTTTCGCACCCCGAGTCACTGGATTCTTACCCTTCACACACAAACAATAAAGCATAAATTTAAAGATAATTACTAATTGATTATTATAGTAACATTAAACATTTATCTAGAACATACTCTTGTACTTCTGACACGATCTGCCGGCGCGCTGATCTCTTCTTGTCTGGGCCGGGATACGCGGCGAGGAAGCTCAGGGATCTATAATGGATTATATTAGACACCTAATGCTGAATAATGGATTTTATTAGATACTAAATGGTTGTCAAACAGTCTTACCTCATCGGTGACAACAATATAACATGCTGGCCAGGGCAATATGTCTCCCTTCGCTTCAATCAGTGTGCATTTGTTGTCAAACGCCATTGGAAGGTATGCATGCTCAAATTCATCAATTATCAGGTCCAAGGTCACACGCGCGTAGAATGCGGGTAGACATACGAAACTGATGAGCGTGAGTGGACCTGATGGCAACACCATCCCGTAGGCCACATCTACAGGGTGCCCTTCTAATGGTATTTGGAGACGGCATTTTTTTTCTCCTTTAATAAACATAGATAATACGTGAAATAAATAAGTGAGTCCAATCTAATACTATTAAAATGACTTTATTTAAGGAAAAAATAGTTAAACAAAGCTAACCTGCTGTAGAAGGGCCAGCAGCAGCTGCGGCAGATGTAGAAGGGCCAGCAGCAGTAGCGGCACTGGTAGAAGGAACCCGTTCCACTAGTGGCTGCTCATCTTCGAACTCGCGGCAAAATAACCACTCCTCTTCATCAGCATGCCTACAAGGATTGAAAGAAATTTGAATTAAATTAAGCATTTGATAATGGTCATATACAAGCAAGAAGTAAAAGATTGTAAATTTCATATAAATTTTAATAGTAATAACTTACATACACCATTATCTCTCAATCCACATTCCCGTTATGGTCTGATCGTATGTACTCACGATGACTTGTGACCTCAGTCTCTTCCAATGAAATAGGAACAGTTGAAGGTTTATCTTCTGCGTCATACTCATCCTCATCAACCACACCATCCACACCAACTATTCCTCTTCTCCCTTTAAGCACCACAGACCATCTAGGATTACAGGGATCAGTTACATAAAATATCTGCTTAACCTTCGTCCCAACAACGAATGGCTCAACCGTGGGAGTAGCTCTAGACAGATCAACCAGTTTCATACCATGCTCCTCCTCACGGTAGCCATGGTTGTTGTCAACCCAGTTACAGCGGAAAACACACATTTCGTAGCTGTTGTAGTCCAATACCCAGAAGTCTTGTATAACACTGAAATATGATTGTTTTACTGAGAATGGACTGTGACCCACAACACCGGTGTCATATAAGTTTTGATAAGCTTCAAGCTCTACGCCATTGTTTTGATTCGTTGACTTGTGATCCTAACGTTCTGTGAAAAAGGTGAATCCGTTGACATCGTACCCCTCATAAGAAATTACATCCAGATTTGGTCCAAATGCAATTACTTTAATTAGTTCAGGCACATTCGTGGACTGATCGGATAACACTCTGTCTTTGAACCATCTGACAAATGTCCTATTCTGCTCATTTTGTAGTGTAGCGTCACTCATGTCTGGATATTGTGATCTTAAAACGCACGTGTTCATCAAAGTATGGTACGCCATCTTCAAGATGACTTAGCACAACTAAATGAGCTTTGTTAAGAGTGTCTATGTCAATTCTTTTCAGTTTCCGTCCAACCGTGCCAACACCCTTCAATCTGCCCTCGTGTCTAGAACGTGGAAGTCCAATGGTATCGACACTTTCTACGTAAATGGTGCAGAAGTCTACAACTTCCTCTTTGATAGTGCCCTCTATAATACTACCCTCTGGGTGATGACGATTCTTCATTTTCTTCTTCAGGACATCCATGTACCTTTCGAATGGATACATGTAGCGAAGGTACAAAGGACCACACATCAGAATCTCACTTACAAGATGCACGAGGAGATGTATCATTATGTCGAAGAACGATGGAGGAAAATACATCTCCAGCTGGCACATTGTCTCAATGAGATCCTTTTGTAGTTTAGTCAGAGTGTCCACATCAAGAACCTTAGACGAAATGGATTTGAGGAAGACACTGATGTTTGTGATTGTGTGTCTGACAGCATCCGGCAAGATCCCACGTAATGCAATTGGCAAAAAATCTTGAAGTAGGACATGATAATCGTGAGATTTCATTCCTACTATTTGAAATCTGTCATGGACACTAGGCTTCTTATGTTTGAGGAGTATCCTGAAGGCACCTTGATGTTGTAAAGGGTATTGCATAGACTATGTTTCTCTTCTTTTGACAGAGAGTGATAGGCAGGAGGCAAGAATGTGCATTTTCCACGTTCTTGCGGGCCAAGCTCTGTGCGTATGCCCAACTCAATTAAATCTTTTCTTCCTTTCAAATGATCCTTTGTCTTTCCTTTTATGTTCAAAAGGGTGCTAGTTATACTTTCACCCACATTTTTCTCGACATGCATCCCATCGATACAATGTCTAACCTCCAGATGTTGCCAGTACTGGAGTTCCCAAAAAATTGATTTCTTTTTCCAGACACTTTTTTCACCAGTTTTGGTTGGCGGCCCAAAGTTGTTGACAATATTATCCAACTTTTTGTAAATCTTTGTACCTGTCAAAGGCTGGCGCGCCACACTGTGATCAGTTTTCTTATCGAACTCTTTCGCCATCTTTCGATACTTATGTCCTTTTGGAAGCATTTTTCGGTGGTCCATGTACATTTTTTGCCACTATATTTCAAGCGAATGCTACAAGTGTTTTCACCACAAATCGGACACGCCAATGCCCCCTTGATTGAATAGCCTGAAAGATTACCATAGGCGGGGAAATCGTTGATTGTGCAGTACCACATAGCACGCAAATTGAAGTCCTCTTTGCTGAATGAGTCGTAAACCGTAGCCCCTTCATTCCACAAGAGTTGTAGATCCTCTATCAAAGGTTGTAGGAATACATTAATTTTGTTGCCCGGTTGCTTTGGACCCGGTATTAACAAAGACAACAAGACGTGTCTTGGTTTCATGCATAACCACGACTGTAGATTGTAAATAACCAAAAGCACAGGCCAGGTACTGTGTATGCTACTCAAAGTACCGTAAGGGTTCATCTCATCCGTGCACAAGCCTAGCCTTAGGTTTCTCGGTTCATTACCAAACTCAGGAAATTTTATGTCTTTGTTTCTCCACTGTGGTGCATCAGCGGGATGTCTCAATCTGCCATCCTTTTTCTTGTGAACTGAATGCCACCGAAGATTCTCTGCGTCTTTCTCAATGGAGAATAAACGTCTGAACCTTGGAATGATGGGCAGGTACCACAGTACCTTAGCTGGTGAACTTTTCTTACTATCGCTGATGTGAGTTTGTTGTTTCTTCAAATACAGTGATGCTCCACATGCTGAACAGCTTTCAGCAAATTCATCCGATTTCCAATAGCATGCAACCATTTGGACAAGCGTGAATTTTCTGGTACTCCATACCCATTAGGCACATCAGTTTTTGGTTAGTACGTAGTCGTTGGTAAAACGTTGTCCACCGGAAGAACGTATTTCAATAGTTCCAGGAGGGCAGTGAAACTTACGTTGCTCCAGCCATGTTTCGCTTTAGATTGAGGATGACACTCAACTTGCTTAACTTTGAAGGGTCACACTCGGGGTACAATGGTGTTTTGGATGAATCCAACAAATTTTCATACTTGTCTGGCGTGTTAGAGTGATGTCGTTCCACATCTTCGAGCATAGTCTCAATGTCATCGTCCCAGATTTCTGGCTCAACGTCATCTGTAACGTCTTCTGGATCACCCGCAACTATATCATCTCCGAGTTCTGTTTTTGTGTTTGCCTGAACATTATCCCCTTCGTCAGGCTTAATAACATCGAACGCACTCTGACCATGCCATCGGATTATGTCTGGAAAATCTTTTGTAAAACCGCGGCAGATCAGATGTTCCTTAATTGTTTCAACGCCGCGATATCTCAGATTGTTTTGGCAGTCGATACATGGGACAAAATATGTATCCCTTGTCTATAGGTTTCAGATTGTTCGCCAACACCGTGCATAACTTATCAACTCCTTCTAAAAACTTGTCGCCCAAATTTCCGTTGTATATCCACGAACGTTCCATCTCCTTCTAGTTATTTATATGAAGGCAGCCATTTCATACCGTCACCTGTGGCAAAGTCTTTACACTTTTGTATCTTATCAACCTAAATCCATCCATGAGTATTAAATCCCACCGGTGAACGTGTTTTTAATATGTAATTTATTGAAAATTCAGCAGCATCTCCCTACAGTTCTTCAAATGCACGATATTATGATATTAATCAATAATACATGCATTCGAAGAACAATAAAGAGATACTGCTGAAATAATCAGTAAAGTACATATTAAAAACACATTCACACCCTAGGTGTGAGATTTAACAATCATGGACAGTCCCGATAGGGACTGCCGAAGATATACCTCTATTAGGTATATCTTGGGCGGATAACTATGTTTGGTAGTTTGTCAAATACTATATGTATATATGTAAATCTTACCTCTGGTAGACGATTAGCCGATGCTAAGACGGTTGAGGTCGGAAGCCAAAATAAAGTCGTAGTCCTGATGCATAAAGGAAAAACGACAACATTAGAATTCATCAAAAAATCAAGGTTAAATGCTAGCTAAACCGCGGAAAAAAAATCGACAGCATCTCCCCTATATTTCTAACGTCTCCAAATCAGTTTTATCAAAGTCAAATTCGCACGCACCATCAAAATTACTTATACACTAATTTTTATATTTATTTAGAAGAAAGGTAAGCTGTATTAACTGTAAAGAATATTTACAAGTACAAGAAATCAACTGCAACCAGCTGCAGCAAACA
This sequence comes from Limonium bicolor, assembly GCA_023374045.1. Taxonomy (NCBI): domain Eukaryota; kingdom Viridiplantae; phylum Streptophyta; class Magnoliopsida; order Caryophyllales; family Plumbaginaceae; genus Limonium; species Limonium bicolor. The sequence continues at coordinate 220,949,834 of CM041776.1, read as the reverse complement.
AGAATCACAACTTCGAATCTGCTAAGACATATATCTAGCAAACGGCCAAAGACTCTCAACTAATTTTATATTTTAAAACTACACTACTATGTGTTAATTGTAATACTAAATTCTAAGAATAAATAAATACAGCAGTTTACAGTTTGGTTTGCAAAATTACCGTTACTAAGCCCCGAAGTGGGCAAGTAGTGCAGAAATCAGCCCATGAACTAGGTTGCAATTAACTGTGAATCTGGGCACAAATATATGAACAAGGTTAGAACATTTGCCATTACACTCTCAGGATTCGATTGAAACGAGATTAGAACTTGCAATCGAAATGCATGTATATGAACAAAGTTAGCAAAAAACGACAATCGATCGATCGCATACCCAGTACGCGATAGAGACGTCGACGGTGAGACCAGTGGTAGATGGGTGGTGACCGGCGGTGATGGGAGTCACAAAGGTGGTGGGAGCGACGGCGGCGATGGCCGTTAGTAAGGTGACTGGAGAGAGGAGGCGATTTCAGTAAGGAAGATAGCGGGAGAGAGAAGAAGAGTTACTGTAAATGTGAGAGTAAACAGGCAAATGTTCTAGTTAAAAGGACTTTAGATTACGGCTTTCTTGTAAACCGTAATCTAAAGTCACACTTTAAATGACGGTTCCGAAAGAACCGTAATCTAAAGTATAACGAAATTAAAAAAACGTGAATTGTTTTTGGCCTATGCTGGGTTTCGAACTCAAGATCGATGGTGTTGACTCATGTACCCACGGCCATTATGCCATGAGTCTTATTCGATCAAACATATGTAACACCTTAGTATAAAGTTCTTTTTAATCTAAAATAAGCTGGTAAGACGACGTCGTTCATTGTAATTTAGATTACGTGCGGCGTCGAAAAATCAAATAATGCGGGAAATATTTGGCGTCAGGTCAAGACGACGTCGTTGACCATCAGTGGGCGGGGACTTTAGATGGCGGTTATTAGTAAAACCGTAATCTAAAGTCCATTGACCGTAAAGCGCGTGTCAACACGGGACTTTAGATTACGGTTTTGCTAATAACCGTCATCTAAAGTCCGTTCTAAAAAGGCGCGCCTACCTCCGATCGATTATTGCTTATGGTTAATTCAATAAACGTCGTTAATTAATTCCGGCCTTCCTATTAATCACGGTTTCTGTTAAAGCCGTGATTAATTCACCGTCATTAAATGCTTCCGTTCCACCAGTGATCGAGATAATCTCCGAAAGGAAGTTATAAAACTTTCTCAAGAGATTTTCAATTTACGATCTGGAGTTGGATCTACTCAATCCAAGCCCAAGTGGCATAAAGGCAAGTTCGATATCCCCAAAAATGTTTTCAAATCCAACAATAAACCCAAGCGCCAACAAAAAAAAGAACATTTTGATTCTTTATGGAAAGAACAACAAAAAATGTTAACCTTCCTCCAACCAAGACCTGTGGTTATTGTGGATGTCGTGGACATTGGGATAGTGCCTGTGAAAAGCTTCACAAGGATATGTCATTTAATATCAAGCGACTCAATCTTATCCTTGAGGCATGAGAAAAGTTGAAAGAATCTGGTTCAAAAAGGGAACCCAAGTATATTTGGGTTCCCAAAACTACCAAGGGATGGTTTTTTGCAGGTGGAAGTGAGCGTGGAGATGGACTATTTATACTTGGACAGTGGGTGCTCCAGACACATGACTGGAAATCTCTACAAATTCAGCTCGTTTTCAACCTACAAAGGAGGTAGGGTTACCTTTGGTAACAACAATCAAGGTGAAATCATGGGAGTTGGCTCCATAGGTAACCCCTTCAAGTTTAAGGTAGATGGAGTCCATCTGGTCACTGGACTTCAACATAATCTATTAAGCATTTTTCAAATTTGTGAAAGAATCAATTTAGTACTTTTCTCATCTGTCGATTGTAAAGTCTTTTGGTGAACGTACAGGGTCTCTTAAATCCATAGAACGTAGGGAAGAAAATTTGTACAAGATGTGTCTACATGTCATCAACCCTAATAACAAAGTCTGTCTATGTGTCCACTTTCAAGCAGCACCAAAACAGTTTCATCTAAAGGCATCCTAGTGTATCTTTCGATACCTTAAAGGCACAAGTCAACTTCATCTATGGTACCATTGTTCCCATATATTACTTTATCTGGTTTTATAGTGATTCTGACTGAACACATTCCCTCCATAATCGAAAGAGTATATCTGGTATTGCACAATTCCTTGGTATATGCTTAGTCTCTTGGTCCTCTACAAAGCAAAATTTTGTTGACATCAAATTGCTTTTTTCTATGATAACAAGAGCGCTTTTAAAATCTCTGAAAACCCAGTTCAATATTCGAGAACCATACACATTGAAATACGTTTCCATTTCTTGAAGGACTGTGTAAAGAAAAGATAATTCAACTAGACTTTATTCCAACAGAGGATCAGCTAGCAGATATCTTTACCAAGCCTCTTCCTACTGTCAGATTCGAGGCACTTTGTTCAGCAATCGGAATGACTCAATCAACATAAGACAGTAGTCTCTCTTATCCCATGTCTGTAATAATTAGTAGGTGTTGTTTGCATACTTTTTGAGTCAATCTGTGTTCTCGTGTCGATATATTGTGTTTGTTCTTGTGTCCTTAGCGGTTTTCATTAAAAAAAAGGAGGACAAAGGCAAGGTACTTCGCTAACTTGTTTCTCCTGAACCAAAACGGACCTCGTCCACTCAGTTATTAAGCCTTTAAGGGTGCTTTATCACCTAACTTTCTAAGGGTACAAAACTTAAGAAAGTTGGCCCAAAGCTGCTACATGGGTGGAGAGAAAGTTTAGGGGATGGAGACAATCCCTGTGTTCTTAACTTGTTAAATATTTATGAATTGCAAATATAGAGTTATAAAGTCTTCAAAACTACAATGCAATGCAACAGGGATCATTACAAGTTATGAGTATGTGGCATTGAAAGGTATTGTGGAGTATGACAATACTTCTTTCCCTTTGCCGTCCATGAGTATGTCCGCGTTATGGACACAATCTATTTGTTTTTTAATGTATTGATTGACTTAGACTATATTACAACCTTCTCTTGTTGATGATAGTAAAAAGGAGGAAGTAGTGAATCCCGCCTCTCTACGAACGAGTCACTCTGGTTATGTTCTAGATTGACTTTGTCTTTGTTATGACTAGGTCTTAGGTGAAGTTCGAATATTTTGTTTCATTTTTACTCTGCATGTTGGTTACAAAGATTCTTAACTTAGGCTTATATTTCCTTTTCCGGATCTCACTTAGTAGGTTATGCCCTACCAAATTGCGCTCATCGATTCAGGGGGGACTCTGAATGAAAAATTCACTTTATCTATCTGCTTCGATTAAGAGGGAACTTGGACAGGGTCGGTTCCCCAATTTTTCTTGTCTTGTTTTGCAGATTGACTCATTCAGGATTCACATAAAGAGTTTTGCTATCATCAGCAACAAGGGGGAAACTGTTGCAGTATGAAGATGTTGCTGATATAGTCAACCAGATCAAACGAGTCAATCACACTTCTCAAAACAAGACAGAGTCAGTCAACCTTGAAAGATCGAGTAAGTCCATCTGTGCAAGTTCATCCATCAATTGAGAAATTTAAGGAGCAATGTTCACTAAACCACAACGGTCATCAACCATCAGAGCCTTGGACCGAATTTCATACAAATGTGAGTAAAATTCGAAGCCTTGACTTTCTGATAGTTCAAGAGAGTCTGTCAATCAGTTGCGAAAATTAAGAAGCAGCTACAACAACTACATTGACCTTACAATGGCCATCAACATTCAAACTTGGACCAAAATTCTCTCTCAACGTGGAAATAATCAGAAGACTTGGCTCCAGCTTCTGAAATTCAAGGAAAAAGTCGTTAGTTCCTGAAATTTAGGAACTAACTATCTCCAACGTTCAAATCCTAGCAACTATATAAGAGACTTGTCATTTCATTTCTCATTGAGGCTTTCCAGATAGAATTACTCATAGCACATGTTTAGAGAAAGCTTCACTTATCATAGAGAGAGAAAAGTACTAATTCCAGTTTGTGCACATCGAAAGAGTCATTCTAGTTAGGTCCTAGTCTCATTACACTTATCACTGTACTGATCAGAAATTGTGTTGGGTAAGTGAGTGAGAAACCACTGAGTAGATCCTTTCTACTTAGTGGGCAGTGTAAGTTGTTTTGCTGGACCAGGAAATAAAATAACTTATATTGTGTATCTACTTGAGTTCGACAGACTACTTCCGCATCCTTAGTACGATTCCATCCTCAGTATGATTGGGTCAAACCATCTCATAGACTAACACCTTGAGTTGGCTTGAGTCAGCTGTCCGATCCTACAATAAGGCACTGGGCGCCCCAGAACGGTTTGGGCGCTAGCAATACCACGCTGTTGTGCCGACAAGGCACACAACAAGGCTTGTGTGGTGTTCACTGCGCATAACAAGGGTCGTGTGCCCTCGGCAGCACACCACTAGGCCCACCCCTCGGGCCAACCCCAAAGGGATAGGCCATGTCCATGGCGCTTGCACAAGGCATACCAATTCAAATTTCCATCACACACAACCAGGTAAGGCCAACACCAAGGCATGCTACAGTTGTCAAGCTGCTTGTCCAACATTGTGCGTGACAGTAGCTAACTAATAGTATCGTCTACTAATAGAAGCAGCAGCAACTATACTAAAAGAAGGAGATGAGTCTATACTAACAAAAGAAGATGAATCCATGTATTGTTGTTCCTTTAACGTATCTTTGTGTATGTAATGTAGCCTTCCAATGAAGGTTTGTGGGTGTTTTAAAATTGACTAAGAGTTTGAGTAGCAAAACACATATCTGGGCGTGTATATGAAAGGAAAATGACCTTTCCTATCAAATTTTTGTACAATAGAGGTTCTGTCATAAGATTTCCATCTTCCTTCAACAATTTTTATTTAAGCTCAAGTGGCCCAGCAGCTGCCTTTTCCTTATCATAGTGAATTCACAAAGAAGGTTCTCTGCATACTGTTTTTAGACCAAATCATACCACCTTTGGTGGAAAACTGCAATCCAAGGAAGTTATGATAAGACCAATGTCTTTGATTTTAAACTTTACTTGTAATTTATCCTTTATGGTAGTGATCATCTCTTTATCATTTCATGTCAAGAATATCATCTACATAAACAGCAAGATAAATAGCTTTGTTTCTAGTTTATTCGAGGGAAGAGGGAATAGTCATTTAGTGATTGCTGAATTCTAGTCCTAAGAGGAAAATACTTTGTTTTTCATGCCATTGCCATGAAGCTTGTTTAAGACCATAAAGAGATTTTCTTAGCTTCCAACCCGTGTGGTCTTATAGCCTAAAGGTAACTCCATGTATACTTCTTTTCTTAGGTCTCCGAGTAAGAAGGAATTATTTATGTCCAATTGACTAATAATCCAATATTTTTTACATACTACAACAACTAAGACCCGATAGTACTAAACTTCACAACGGGTGAAAACGTTTCTTGATAGTCTATTCCATACCTTTGAGTGTAGCCCTTTACAATCAACCTAACTTTATATATCTCAAGGGTTCCATCAGCCATATGTTTAAGTTTATAAACCCACTTGCAGCCTATCACCCTTTTACCCTTAGGTAGGTCGACAACCTCCCAACTTTTATTTCTTTCTAAGGCCCGAAATTCCTTTGTCATGGCCTCAACCCATTTCTCATCCTTAATAGCCTCATGATAGTATGAGGGTCCGACTTAAGTTTTAACAGTATTAATGGCAAAGAAAGAATAATATAAACTAAGATTGTTGTCATCAAAAATATATAATGTGGCTTGGTTAATCAGAGAGCATAGGCAATCCACATCAGAGTTCCAAACATTTCATTCAGGTGTGTTATTGGCACAAACAGAAACATAACAACTTGCATTATTTGACCTTTCACTCAAAATGGCTAAAAAGGGTCAAGGAACTTAGTTGTTTGAGGTGGTATCGTGTCTTGTTTGTTCCTGGCATTGCCCACAATATAATCCTGCAAGTGTCTTAAAGTTTCCCGAATTCTTGTTGATCTTATGAGATGTTGTTCTTCTGCCATTAATTATTTCTTCCCCTCTCTTTCATGTTCATGTTGTTGTCCTTGCAATTACACACCTTATTCATGTTCTTGCTCTTCCGTTTCCTAAAAAACAGACTCATTCAACGAATGTAAATAGGGATTAGGAGGAAAAATTGGATTCTCATTACCTTTGCCCATTTCCCTGTGAGTATCACCTCTCTCCTGTTTAATTTGCAATTCTATATGGAAAAATGTTCTCATAAAACTTCATGTTTTGTTGACAATAATTTTATTATTGTCTAAATCATACAACTTGTATCCCTTTTTGTTGGGATCATATCCTAAGAAAACTCTTTTCACTCATCTAGAATCAAACTTATCATGGAGAGGTTGATTAGTATGAGCAAAAGTCAAACAAACAAAACACCTTAACTCCTCATAGTTTGGATGACTGTTATACAAAATTTCATAAGGTGACACTAGTAGAAAAATGGCCATTTTCGGCCCCCCATTTTCGGCGGTTTTTAAATTTTCGCCGAAAATGTGTGTCGGGTCATGCTATTTTCGGCGGTTCCTACAAACAACCGCCGAAAATAGCCAACTAAAATGACAATTTTCGGCGGTTGTATATAGGAACCGCCGAAAATAGCCAAATCGAAGCATGATTTTCGGCGGTTCCTATATACAACCGCCGAAAAATTGTCATTTTAGTTGGCTATTTTCGGCGGTTGTTTATAGGAACCGCCGAAAATCACTCTTATTTCTAATACCCTAGCCCCGACTCGACATTATCACAGCTCTGCTATACCTCTCTTCTTCCTCGACCTCTCTACTCCAGTTCGCCCATAAATCGCCGCGTTCTTCTTCCTCGGTCGCCGCCGCACCACCAGGCTCTAACGCCACCGTCGCCGCCGCCTAGTCGCACCGCTACCCCCGTCTGCTGCTTGCCACAAAATCCAACGCGAATTAACAGATTTGGTTAGTTTTTTTTCCGATTCAAAACTTGTAAAATTTTGTCGAATTGGGTCCTAATTTGTTGTTTATATGTAATTGTTGATTGATATATATATTCTGGAGTGTAATTGCTTGATAGGTTTGATTGGAAATACAATATGTGGGCAATTTTAGAAAATAAACTATATGCTCGCAAGGTGTTCGATGAAATGATTTAACCAATTTAAGTGTTTTTTTTGCTATCTTACCATTGTTTATGTGAATTTTTGAGAAGTAAACGACCTTGGTGAATTGACGTATCAATTGTACTGTGTTTTCTTCATTTAGATACTACACAAGATTGGCAGTAGTAGTCGCGTTAGCTCTCATCGTCTTCACTCGCCACCCGCTTCCGCTTGATCCTCGTCCTTCCAAATACCGGTTAGTTTTTTTTTCAACCTAAATCAATTTCAATTTATATCATATAATTGTATATTTTATATATATAATAGTTAGTTGAGGATATATATATATATATATATAACACGATATAATAACCACAAAATAATTTATATGCCAGCAAGGTGTTCTATAAAATGTTTGTGTAGTTAGTGTATTTATATTTAGTAGCTAGTTAGTAGGTTGAGTACATATATAATATTATATATACCAAGTAGTATATATATTATAGATGTGTATATACATATAACACAACCAAGTAGTATATACAATATATATATCATAGATGTGTATATACATTATATATAATATGCATATAACACAACCAAGTAGTATATATAAGATAGCGTATTTATATATTATTCAGACTCGCCGTGCGAGAACCATATCATTATATATCCTTTCCGAAGATAGGTTAGTTATTGTTATTTTTATATTTAATATTTTAAATGTTAGTTAAGTTATTATACATTATAACACTTTTTTGTAAATATTTTTAAATTTTGAATGGTTGTTTGTAGAATGGACCGTGGATGGATGTACGGTCTGCGAGGGAGGAATTTTGAATCAAAAGTGGAAAATGAATTTTGCAAAGCAGCTCTCTATCATCAGAAAAGGATGAACGACACTCACATTCCCTGTCCATGTGCACAGTGCGAACTTCGCAACAAATTCCCTAACCTACATGCAATCAGATTTCATCTATCACGGCGTGGATTTATGCCAAACTATAAGATATGGTTTTTGCATGGCGAGTCCTTAGAAGCTAGTAGCAGGGAGCATACTTCCACCCAGCAGAACAGTGAACCAACAAAGGTTACCGATGATACCACATTTCCTGATAATGAGTGTGATCAGAGTGACACTGAAATCAACGATGATAGTGAAAAGATTGAACAACTGAACTCTATGCTGCAAGATGTTGAGGATAATTTCACAGACAAGCCCGATGAATATCAAAGATTAGTTGACGCATCACGGTCCCCTTTGTTCCCCGGATGCATCAAATTTTCAAAATTGACATCCGTGCTACACTTGTTCAATCTGAAAGGTAGATTCGGCTGGAGTGATAAAAGTTTTACGGCAATACTATAACTATTCCACGACATGCTTCCAGATGATAACAATCTTCCTACATCCACTTATGATGCAAAAAAGTTGATGTGTCCTATGGGTGTGGAGTACGAAAAGATACACGCATGTCCAAACAGTTGTGTATTATACAGAGGAGAGAATAAACATTTGAATCAGTATCCAAAATGTCATTTGTCACGCTATAAACATAAGGATGGCCAATCATCCAATTCTAAGAAAAAAAGTCCTCCAGCAAAAGTCATTAGGTATTTACCAATAATACCAAGGTTCAAACGTCTGTTTGCAAATGTCAGAGATGCCCAAAATTTAAGATGGCACGCAGAAGGAAGGAAAAATGATGATAAGCTGAGACATCCAGCTGATTCACCACAGTGGAGGACTATCGATAGAAGATTTGAAGATTTTGCCAGTGATAATCGAAATTTGAGACTCGGGCTATGTACAGATGGGATGAATCCCTACGGCACTCTAAGTAGTCAACACAGCACTTGGCCTGTTGTATTGGTGATTTACAATCTTCCTTCGTGGTTGTGTATGAAGCGAAAATACATAATGTTATCATTGTTGATTTCTGGTCCTAAACAACCCGGACATAATATCGATGTATATCTTGCACCGCTGATTGATGATTTGAAATTGTTATGGAATCAGGGGATAGTGGTTTATGACGGTTACGGCAGACAAAACTTCACACTTCGTGCCATGTTGTTTTGCACAGTGAATGACTTTCCAGCGTACGGGAATTTATCTGGATACACGGTGTGAAAGGCACATTTGCTTGCCCAATATGTGAGGACGACACTTGTTCTGATCGTCTAAAGTTTCTGGCAAAAACGTGTACATGTGTCATCGTAGATTGTTGCCAGCAGCACACCCGTACCGTAAAAAAAGGAAGTTATTCAACGGAAAGACTGAAACACGTGTTGCTCGTATACCTTTGAGTTCTCAAGAGATCTATGAAAAGGTGAAAGACATTGAGAATGTTTTCGGTGTTCCATCCAAATCTACCCAAAAAAACATCTGGAAAAAATGTTCAATATTTTGGGAACTTCCATATTGAAGACATTTATCTGTTAGGCATGTCTTGATTTTATGCATATTGTCAAAATGTTGGTGAGGCTGTTGTTGGGACTTTGCTTAACATACCTGGGAAAACAAAAGACGGAATAAAGGTTCGAAGAGACATGGAAGCTATGGGCATACGTGAGGAGTTGCATCCTCAAGAAAGAGGCAAACGAACATATTTACCTTCAGCATGTTACACTTTGTCTAAGAATGAGAAGATCAGCTTCTGCAAATGTCTTCATTCCCTTAAGGTTCCTACGGGTTATTCATCCAACTGGAAAAGTCTTGTGTCAATGAAGGACTTGAAATTGGTCGGGTTGAAATCTCATGATTATCACGTTCTGATGTTGCATCTCCTTCCTGTTGTCATTCGAGGTATATTGCCGAAGGATGTCCGAAATGCAATTACAAGACTATGTTTCTTTTTAAATGCAGTGTGCAATAAAGTCGTGGATGCTGATACACTTGACAGTCTGCAACGTGATGTTGTTGTTACGATCTGTCAACTTGAAATGTATTTTCCACCCTCTTTTTTTGACATCATGGTTCACTTAGTTGTTCACATTGTCAGGGAAATCAAATTATGTGGTCCCATATATTTGAGGTACATGTATCCGTTTGAGAGATACATGGGAATTTTGAAGGGAAGGATGAAGAATAGATATCGACCTGAAGGAAGTATTATAGAAGGGACAATAACCGAAGAAGTGACAGAATGACAGAATTTTGTACTGAATACTTAAAGGGTGCAGTTGCTATTGGAGTACCACAACCTAGACACACGGGAGGGACAGAAGGTCAAGGTGTTACTGGGAAAAAAATGTGGCAATTGATTCATCCTCAATGGAGTTAGCACATTTGTTCGTTTTACATCACCTTGAGATTATTGAGCCATTTTTTGAGAAACACATGACTACACTAAGAGGTCAATATCCTGGGAGGAATATTGTTTGGTTGACAAAAGAGCAAAACAAGACCTTTTGTTCATGGTTTAGAGACCATGTTATGAAACTTGCATCACTAGCGCCTGATAATGTAGGTGAAGAGCTCCGTTGGTTAGCTTTGGGACCTGGTTCCACTGTTGTATCTTACGACGGGTATGACATCAATGGGTTCACCTATTGGACAAAACGACAAGATGATAGATGTTTAAACCAGAATAGCGGGGTGAGTGAAGTGAAAGAAGCGAAGCAGCAACAACTCAGTACACCCGAGGTGATCCAGCTTCAGCGATTTCAACCTCGAGGTTGTATTATGGATGTATTGAAGATATTGGGAACTTGATTATCAGTTTCAAAAGTTTGTTATTTTCAAATGCAAGTGGGTGGATAACAGAAACGGTTATCGGGTTCATGATGGGTTTAATTTGGTTGATTTATCAAGTCTTGGTCCTACACAAGAGTCGTTTATATTTCCCAAGGACTGTGAACAAGTATTTTACATAGAAGATCCCATCGATTCCAGATGGTCAGTAGTTTTACCAGGGAAAGATTTGTGATCACAAATGTTGATCAAGATGTTGATGACGATGAAGATGAATTATTATTTGATGAGACACCACCCTTTTCTAACAGTGTCAGTGTTCCTGCACAACATTGTTGATATTCCAGACGATGTAGTGTATACTAGGTCTGATCATGATGAGGGTCTATGGGTCGAAAAACCATAAATGATGTGTTTGTTTGTTAGGTAATTAAATATTAATTTTTTATGATATCTGATTACGTATTTTTATATTATTGTTTTGTTGTTATTAATATCATATTGTTTATCTGTGCAGACAGTTAAATGGATGATATGGACGACCCGGTCGGCGAGATTCTGTGACGCAGCCCGACCGAGGAAGAGGCAAACACGTGGAGGGAAGGGCCGCACGTCACGGGCCCGAACTGATGAGGGGGGTAGTGGCACCGCCGAGATTATAATGTCTGATGTGCCAGCTGCAGACACACAGGCTGGACCTTCTGGGTCACAGATCCCAGAGAGCAGGACCGTAAAACCTCGAGGTCCTACAAAAGCTCTGAAGTCAAAAAAGATTGAGTCGAAGCCGCTGCAGTTTAATGAGTATCTACAACCGACTGGGGAATGGGCTGGAGACTTCACTACTGAGCTGGGCATCATAGTGCGAGAGTATTGTGATATCACTCTCTCCTGGCCTCAGGTTGACGAAGGATTGAAGAAGCAGATGTTTGAGATCGTACAGGTAAATAAACAATAGTTGCAGTATTTATTGATACGATTTATAAGTATGCATAACTAACATCCTTTTCATTTATGATGATATGCAGAAACGATATCGAATACCTGCAGAAACCGAGTACTACACCATGGTCAAATCGATGATGCGCAAAAAAATTTTCAGATCATAAGCATGATCTGGTCAAATGGTTCATCACCAAGAAGCTTAAGCGGCCTGACGGCGACACACGCCAGCCTTGGGAGATCTACACAGCAATAACCCAAGAGAAGTGGCAGCAGTTTTATGACAAGAAGATGGAGACGAAGGTACATACTAACTATTAAATAATTAAGTATTGTATATACATACAAATAGGTTTACATATGTATATGTTTTTAATCATCATCGTGTACTTTTGTTTACTTGATAATAGGAGTATCGTGAGGCCCAGTCAGCGAATGCGAAGAAGAATGAATATCGTCACTTGCTGGGTGCTAAAGGGGTTAACAGAAGAGTTCCTGAGTGGGTGGCAGAAGGGGAGTTGCCATCGGATGTGAGCACTCTAGATGAGCACCAGAAACGGGGTACATTTTGGAAGCTTTCACGCACTAAGAAAGACCCAAAACTGGAGAGCGTCTGTATCCCTTCGAGAAAACGAAGGAAATTGTTGATAAGATGGTAAGTACTTTTGTTTAATCCTTATTTTTTTTTCAAATTCAATATTTCAATCCTATAATTTATTATAAATCCTATATGCATTTACTTCTAAAGGGTGAAATGAACGAGCAAGTAACCCAAGGGACTTGGGCTCCTGATCGACATGATGACCAGCTGTCTCGGGCGCTAGGAAAGAAAGATCATCCAGGCCGAGCAGTGGGGTTAGGGGGGGTTAACATAGGGATAAGAAAAGTATTTGGAAACCCCGGGTCGAGGAAAGGAAGTAGTAGTCAGGAGAGGATGATCCCTTATGATGAGCATTTACGTGTCCTCAGTAACTTCAAAGATCAGTTGAAGATGAGATCCTTGCTGAAGTGCGTCAGGGGACTGGTGCACCCCAGCCATATGCTCCTGCTTCTGATCCTTCTTATGCATATGCTCCTGCTTCTGATCCTGCTGGACTGCACACAAGCACCGAGTCTAATGATCCGTATCCTTACGCATATGTACAGGTAAATTTTTATATCTTTAACTGTTTATTACTTGTCATATCGTTTATTACTTATTTATCAGTTCAATCATCTACTAATCTGATTAAATTGTAGGATCCAATAAACTGCAACCTCTTGCTCCCGTACAACAATCAAAATATACCTGTTGCAGAAGGAAGAGTGTACACATCACGCTCGAATGACGTGGTCCATGGCATGCCATTACAGCCGTATCACGGGAGAGTGTCTGTGGACGAACCGATTTACACGTGTCCTGATTTAGAACTCCCTGTACCTACGGAGGAGTACAGCACGGTTCGGTCTGCAAAGGGTGCATTTCTTCAATGGCCTGTTCGCCTGATTCAGAAGTGTATGAAGGTACGCCCAATACAACCTTTAATATAGTTATTGTAGTAAATTATAAGTGTGTGGATGTTCAGTTCATGATTAGTAATGTATGTCGATTGCAAATGGCATTAAAGGAGAAATCAAAGTCTCCTGAAAAAAAGAAGTCAAAGATTACATCTTCTGAATACAGAGCATCCACCAATGTCGTTACCAAAGAAAACTTGGTGGATGATTCAATATATGCACGCTTGGGGCCAAACATGAAAGTGTTGCATGATGTGATCCGTGACTTCCCAGCTGATAAAGATTCTATCCTTCTTAGCTTTGAACCTGACATTCTTCACTATGAAGAAGTTTTAGAAGTCGACTTGTGGACAAACGACGTGCAGGACATCCTGAAATCTGACTGGGTGCCTATCACTGTTGTCCACTCATTCATTCTGTAAGTATTAGTCTTTTTTGGTAATTAAGTTATAAAGTGATGCCCTGAAACAATGTTAATTACTATATCTTTTAATTAATGAATAGGTTTGCATGAGAAAATGCAAACTTTTTCACTTACCAAGTATGGATTTCTATGTCCTGAGAGAACGTCATACACTGCTGTGACGTCTGATGTACAAGGTAGTAAGCTCTACTTACAGCGTGCGATTGCTAACAGCATCACAGCGAGAAAGAAATATCTCCTGCTGCCCTACCATCAAAGGTAATAACTTGTGTTTATCATTTTAATTCCATTAATGTTGTACTTGTTGATTTTGACATTATACTGACATGTTAGTGTTTTGGTATTACATAGTGGTCATTGGGTCCTACTGGTGTTGTGTTTGGATCGTGCACGTATACTATATCTTGATCCGCTTCGGCATACATTGCCGAATAATATCAAGATAAAGCCACACCTTAACACGTAAGTACATTATAAACCACTTCTTTATGCATTTCAATTCTTTTAATTTAATTTTGTTGTGCATGGATATCCTAATTTTATTAATATACATTTATGACATTTAATGTGCAGTATATATCAAAGTGTTATGATTTCACAGCTTGGTATAAGGATAAAAGGTGCTGTCCCCTGGACTGCAGTGAAGGTACATGCATCACTTGTTTTTCATTGATAGAACAAATGTCTTATGTAATTAATCTTTTTCTTTTCTCTGTTTAAGTGTCCACGTCAACCCGGGGGTTCGGAGTGTGGGTATTATGTCATGAGATTATGCATGACATAATCACCCTTTTTGGTGATATGCAGGATCAATTAGAAAAAGTATGTTGAAGTCATATATATATATTTTAATTTTATTTATGTATTTGTTTAATGATTAACTCATTTTGTATTGTTTTGTTTTTCAAAAGGTTTTCCCTAATGTTGGCGAATACGACAGACAAACGATCAACGCTATGTTGGATTGGGCGGAGTTTGTCTATATGAATTTAGTTTGATTTTCACTTTGTTTTTTCGATCGAATGTTATTTAGAACGTTAATGTTTAGAAATTTATGGCTAGTAGATTGTGAAAGATGACCGGTTTGAGTACAATGAATATCTTGGTAGTTGTATATCTATATGGTCATTTGTGACCATTTGAAATGGTTTGTATATGGTCATTTGTGACCATTTGAAATGTGTTGTTGGTCATTTGTGACCATTTCATCATTATTTGATTTTTTGACAATTCTCTTACAAAGAGTGATTGACATCCTCTACAATATGACGTAGAGAGATGTTTGGATATATCTGGATGTTGTATCTGTATATTTTACAGGTTTGTTGATATGTGGGATTGTAAACTAAAACGAAAAAAACCAAAAAAAAAATAGACATTTTCGGCGGTTCCTAGTAAGAACCGCCGAAAATAAGTAAAAAATGGGCAATTTTCTACTTATTTTCGGTGGTTCTTATTAGGAACCGCCGAAAATGTCTGTTTTTTTTTACCTCATTTTGAGCTGGGACAGCCGTTATTTTCGGCGGTTTGGCGTTTGGAACCGCCGAAAAAGGTTGTTATTTTCAGCGGTTTTATAACCGCCGAAACTTTGGAAAGGCCTTTTTCGGCGGTGTAATATTCGGCGGTTAAAACCGCCGAAAAAGGCCCAAAAGAACCGCCGAAAATGACCCTTTTCTACTAGTGTGATTTACCCTGCACACTTTCAAAGGGCATTTTGTTAATGAGATATACACGCTGTAAGAACACTTTCACACCACAAACTTGGGAGGTAATGAACGAAATATTAAGCTTCTTACAGTTTCCAAGATATGTCAGTTTCTTTCCACTACCCCATTTGTTGTGGGGTGTTGGGAACAAGTCAATTGGTGATTATTTCACTTTGATTTAGAAAATTGAAGCCGCCTTTGAGCTTCTAATTCATAGACGTTATCAGTCCTAAGGTCTTAACATTTTTCTCAAACTGAAGATTGATCATGTTAAGATAATCTATTATGTACTTGAAAGCATCTGATTTTGCCTTGATCAATTGGACCCATGTAGCTCTAGACATGTCATCAACAAAGGTAAAAAAAATAACTATAACCATCATGAGTTTTGACCATGTAAGGCCCCCAAGTATCTATGTGGACAAGGTCAAAATTTTTAGTAAGAGTATCTCTTGTTTGGAAAAGGCATTCAACTTTTCCCTCTACAACATCACACAGAAACAATTAAGAGATTGCATGATTATCAATCAAACTCAAGGTTTCTATTTTATTGATCGCTAAATGGCCTAGTCTATGACGCCATAGGCTTAACTAGGGGGTGAGCAAAAGGGGTTATTTCGGCTATCCAAAATAACCGTTTTTTCAGGTTCGATCACCGTGTTTTTAACCGTTTTACAAAAGTTCGGTTATTTCGGTTAAAACGGTTATCCGTAATAAAGTGCGGTTCGGTTAACGGATATTAAAATTCAAACTTTGGTTATTCGTAATAACCGAAATCTTATAAAATATTTTTATAGATTTTTTTTTGACCTAATATTTTATCTAATATTTCACTACTCACTCAATTAGGTTTAGGTTTTGATTATTTCGATTAATTCAAAAGTTTGGTTATTTTGGTTAGTTTAGAAAGTTTGGTTATTTCGGTTATTTTAGGAAGTTCAGTTTCTTCGGTCATTTCAGTAACTTTGATTATCGAGTGGTTATGTAACACCCCTGCCGCTAATCTAACTATTAACTCCTAACCCGTCACAATTGCCATCGTCAAGCAGCGGAAATCAAGACTACCAACGGCGGGTATTACAACGCCGTTAGTCACCCACGTGACTAACAAGGCCAACCAAACTCAAATACAACAATCAAATTACAATATCGGTCTGATGTCGAATATACCGAGTACACTACGCCAACAATACATTTCATTCCTTAGTCAAATCTCAATTAAATACAACTTCGGTTCCATAATATACAAATACAATATCCATTCAAATCCATACCGAGTATCTAAATCCCTCAAGTCTACCAATATCAATTCTGACTCCCAATTCAACATTACAAAGAAATACAATGTTCCTAAACAACTACCCATGCTTATACAGCAACCCCGTCCTACTCTCGAATGGTGGTCGGCTTCAATGTACCTGGAAAATAAAAATGGTGCCCCTAGGGGCTCAGCAAATTGCTGCATATGAAATTCGCATACCCCGCGTGCTAACGGGGGTACGCCGACTATTTTGGTCGAGAGCATGTGATTCATTTTAATTCAATCATCATGCATACAACATACATTATATATTGACATTCACACAAATACTCCGCATTCAACCAAGGAATACAATCACACTAACACAATAAGTTAGTTAGTTAGTTAGTATTACTTAATCTTAGGCCTTGAGGGTTTCTACCTCACTATGCCTTACTCAATTACTCATTGCTTTACCCACTCTCTTGGGTACTCTTACTCAAATTCTTTTACTCTCAACCTCAAGCAAGTTCTACAATACTCAACTGAATTCTCCACTCAAACTCAATTTCTCAAGTCTCTCAAGCTTCAACTCAATACTCAATACTCACATTCTCAAATCAATTCTCAAACCAATACTCAATACTCAAAGGCATCTTTTAAGTCTTTGCCCACGACCTCTGGGCATAGTCATACACAAGACTCATCACCGGGCTTACAAATACAAATGGAGCTATGCAATTAGCTCCTCAAATTCTCAAATGTCCAGTTCTCTACCAGACTACTCAAATTCCCAAAACTCCTCTCTCGGAGTCATTTCACTATCTCTAGATTAACCTAGAAGTATCTCTCTCGATATCCTCCATAGCTTAGGAAATTCTCAATGTCTAGTATTCTAAGATTTAGGGTTTTACCCAACTTATTGAATACTCTCATGTTCGGGACATTGTTCATTTAGTCGGATCCTCTCATTGTGGGTCGACTATCGTTCTAAGGGGTTTGGTGATCCCTTACCATACTTTACTTTTCTCAAGGTTCACATCTTGAACATTTATCAATCCTCTAAATAGAGGTTCATTATATACTTCCACTATTATTTGTTTTGTGGATTAAATCAATTCGGTCCTCTAACCGTTATCGGGAGTTTACTAATTCTCGTACAATCTCTCACGTTCTAGTGAGTTCATAGGTTTGCGTTATCGTTTCTTGGTTCGATAGGTTTAGTGTGTTCCCACGTTTTCATTAATTCGTAACATGACTCTTTCTACGAGTCAATACTCAAACAAGACTCATCTATGAGTCGAACTACAGTGCACATTCAACATCAAGCACTTCATCCACAAATACACATTTCATGAATTATACAAACTTCAATTTAATCAACAATCCAACAAGGCAATACAAAATAAGCACAAGAAAGTGCAAACAATCCGATTCGTGCATTTATCTTGTTATGGTGATCACACAATCAAACAAGCACACAAATCAGAGTAACCAAGGTAGCATACGGGGCATGAGAAAATCATACTTTACACCATGTTTTACTTTTACCCAATCACCTCTTGTTCCTCGGTTTACTCTTGGTCCACTGATAATATTTCAAACATCTCCATTAATTTAAAGTACTACGGTATGCAAACTAGTACTCCCGTAATTAACCCCGTTATGCCATTATTCCTTAGTTTTGTTCATGTGTTCTTAAACTCACAACTTTCTCAATCACTTCTCCAACTTGTTTACACTATTAGGACCTTTACAAGTGACCAAAACAACTCCTAAATATCATCCAAAACCATTACCATCAATCCCCCATGTTTAGAGCCCTTTAAAACACTCTCGGCTGATTTCTGGGGGTGGTCCGGGACTTGGTCCGGACCCAAAGTCCCAGACCAATACTTCTGCGTACTCTCGGCTACATTTTCTACCTGGTCCGGGACTTGGTCCTGGACTTAAGTCCCGGACCACCTCTTGTTTTCACTCTCGGCCTATTTTTGATGTGGTCTGGGACCTTATACAAGGGCTAGGTCCCGGACCCTGCTAAAACCTGCTACTAAGGTAATTTTTCAACTCGGATTCAACCCTTAATTCACACTCAATCTTTCCCCAATCTTTCCACAAGTTTTCTAATTAAACACCCTAAAACATGCTCTAAACCTCTTCAAATCATTGGTTTAATCCTTGCTTCAATTCTTGCTCAATTTCACAAATTCCAATTCTCACATTCTTGCATTTTGCACACTTGTGCATTCCTACTTCTTCTTGATAGTTTCTACCTCCTTCCAACCTTACCAAATCTGTTAATGACCATTCCAAATCATTCCTAGACAATTGCACTTCTAAAGCCCAAGTCCAATTAATTTCTAATTTTTGTAATTAATTTACCTACAGATTTTAGAACATCAAAAATCATTTTAAACATCTTTAAATCACCAGATTTAATTATCTAATGTTATAGTATATGTATACCATCCTTATTAATTTTAAATATACCAAAAACCTTATAAATTCCTTATAATAATTATAAACTCTTAATAAATTGTAAACTTAATTCTACAATTATTTTCTCATCACCTAAACTTCATAAATTCCATAATAACTCATATATATTTTCGGCAATTAATATATAACCACAACTTCTCAAATTTACATAATATATTAAATATACTAATTTCTTTACTTTAACTTAGTTATATAATTATCCTAACTCACATATGTGACACTAAAATGATGAAGCAGATTCATACCTAGAGTAGCTATGGTCAATTGTGACAGGGAAAACCCCTAAGTCAATCTAGGGAATATTGTATGGTATAAACACGTACATAGAAGCTGTAATCTAGCAAGGAAAATAAACATAAGCTAGCAAGCTAACAATGTTTCTTATATTCAAAAAGGTTTTGAAGGCATACAATAAAAGAGAAGAATGTTGCATGGTATAAATGTACTTAGTGCTGATAGATTAAGAGTTAGAGCCACTAGTACTATGCTCTAGTTTATGGTTTCAGTTTTGAGGTATCCTAGCTACTCGCAGAATATGAATCTTCACTAGAGTTTAATGTTTAGTCAGAGATTTATTTGTGGATTTTGCACGAAAATCAGAAGAAATAAGAAGAAACTGGTACAATGGAACAGGTAACAGTAGATGAAATAGACAACGAAATTTACTGGCATCAAGTCAATACAACATAGTCGCTCGAGAAGGACTTCATCAATTCTCTTCTAGAGTGGTTAAAATCCAGAAACACAGTAGATTTGGACCAAAATCTCGAACATCGACTAATCAAACAAGGAATGCGAAACCCTAAATCAAATTAGCACCGAAATTCTTGAGTAAAAACACAGTAGATTGAAGTTAATACCGGAAGGATGTCGAAGAGGAGGGAAGTTTCCGAACAGGTATGAAAATGGAGTGTTGACTCCTTCTGGATAGTGTAGACGAAGGACGAGATGGAGTGTTGATTCTTCTGGATAGTGTAGTCCGCGAGTGTGAGGCCGTCCTCGAGCTGCGTCCTCAAGCTACGTCCTCAAGCTGCTTCACATTGTTGACGGTTCTGAGGATTCAACCTCTAGGCCAGGTAATGTCTTACTAGTTAGGGTTTTTCACAAAGGCGTCGTTGCTCCCTGATGTCGATTGAAAATGAGAGAGAGAAAAGGATGTCGATTGTCGAAGCATTGAAAACATCAGATACATTCCTTGATGTGAAATTGGAAGTAAAATTTGATGTTCTTAGTTTGATGAGATAAGTATGAGAATAGAACGTGGAGAATTACATTTTTAATATGTAAATTGTTTGAGTGTTTTCTAAACTTATAAAATTTCTTAAGTTTTGTTTAAAATAAAAAAATCTTATATACATTTTAATTGTTTATTAAAAAATTTAATTATTATATATATAATTATTCAATAGGTTTTGCTGTATATTAGATTTATTGTAAAATTGGTATTAACTATATAAAAAAGATTTCATGTTTATATCCTAAGTTTATATAGTTTATTATTGTATTTTAGATTTGTATATAATTATAACTTGAGGTATTAAACATAATTATAAATAAATGGTTAGCTAACTTAGTAAGTTTAAGAGACTACTCCAACATTACTCTTACTAAAATGAATTATTAAGTTTTAAGTAGTGTGGTTAAAATAATTTTATTTTACATATGTAAATTAGCGTCCGATTTTCTATCGGACACTAATATCCGACGCTAATCTGGGTCCGCTGGTGTCCAGTATAAGTCTAGACACAATTCAGTGTCCGATTGTTGGCGGACGCTAATATCGGACGCTAACCCGCGTCCAGCTAGTGTCCGAAATCGATTTAGACACAATTTAGCGTCCAAAGAAAATCGGACGCTAATATCGGACGCTAATCAAAAAATAGCATCCGTTACTTAATCGGACGCTAATTTCGGACACTAAATTCATCTTTTCTTGTAGTGAATATTTTTAATTTAATATAGTTTTTTACATTTTTTCTGAATTTTATGAATTTATTTATTTTCAAGGGGGTGTATTATGAACTTTAAAGTACTAGTGGGTATATTTGCCTTTTCTCTTAAAAAATCTGTCTAATAAATCGTTTATAATTTATGAAAAGTGATAAAATGAATGATTTAATTACAATGTCAACTTGACAGTTTATTCGCAGATTTTATAACTTATTGATGTGATTTAGTACAAAAGTAAAAAGTTAGAATCAGATAATTATTTGATGGTTATGCTATCGGTCTCCGTGTTTTTTCTTTTGGAACAGATGCATGTATATGGTAATTGAATCTGAATGCGTTACTAGTAGTCAACGGCCAACCTCTGTATGTAGTTCCCTATTTGATTAAACATAGTCAAAATTGTATTGTAGTAGCAAAGTAACGGTCGTGCTTGTTTTTATGGGAGCGTTTGTTGTAACTTTGGAACAAAGCATTTGTAGTTGTATTTGCACCATGTTTATGTTTCTCCTTTGTAGTAATTAATCTGGCAATGATAAAAATAAATGGCATCGAGTTCGTTTATAAGATCTGCACAAATTTATTCTATACCAAATAAACTTTATAGTTTGGTTGATCATTAATATTAGGACATTTTTCTAGGGATGTAAATCAAACATGAAGGTTATCCGTAGTGTAGATGCTATAAGAAAGGACAAATTCATAAAGTTTGTGGCCAACAATAATCTGGAATGTTAGGGGGTGTAATGACCGCCCCAAACTCCTAGAGATCCAAATATTTGTGGCCAATAATAATCTTTGCGCTTTTTGACCTCCTTGAAACCCATGTTTCTTTTAACAACTACCCCCTCCCCCCATTCTAGCTCGTTTCTTCCCCTCCTGGAGCTTTGTCCACAATTATGGGGCCCACCATAATGGTCGCATTTGGGTTCTTTTCAACCCTTCCATCATCTCCCTCTCCTCTACCCATCTCTCCGACCAAATCCTCTCTTGCAAGACATCTATCATGGGCTCTTTGGACTTTACCTTATCTGTTGTCTACGGGAAGAACAACCCAGCTCTATGTACTCAATTGTGGGAGGATATTATTAATCTCAGTCAAAGTACCACTGGCCCCTGGGTCGTGGCGGGGGATTTTAATAATGTCCTCTATGCGCAAGATAGGCTTAGTAACCGCAATCCTAAGGGTCAAAATTTTGGGTATAACACCAACTTAAGCCACCGGGTCTTCGAAACCTGGCGAAGGAAAAGAAACTCATGAGCGTCCCTAAGAAGGAGATTGTGCCTAAGGTTTTTTTCCTAGGAGATGAGGGTCGAATTCCAAGGATCCACGTCCAAACGTCTCTGGACATCACTGAGCTCATTCCTGATGGCTGACCTTTGTCCCCAAGGGAGCCATCTCTTTCTTATGAAGGTTAATGAAACCAGATGTGAGGCATCGAAGCCTTTGAACAATAGAGAAGAGGCGAACTACCGGTAGGAGGGGGCTCCCAAGCTTCACGAACCAGGGGGAGAAAGGAGGAGTCTTGGCCAGAGGTTGAGAAACTTGAACCTTCTTTTGCGAGTGTTGGGAGAGGGGAGAGAGAAATAATTAGGGGCTATGATCCGAAGTTAGGGGGAAGGGGAAGAAAGGTGGCAAAGCTGGTGGGGAAGGTCAGAATCCAATCCTGGTTAACTAGCACCCTGTCTATTTTCCCTAAGATGCGACCATGATCATATTGGTTATTCCATCAGGTGAAAAAAGCGCCCATAAAAGCGGAGGTCCTGAAGCTCAGCCCTCGAGACACACTCGGCAAAGTCATGGTAGTCTCTAGGGTGAGGGTTGCGACTGCTAAGCCTATCTTGGGCAAAGAGAATGCTAACAAGGAAATTGTAGGGGGAAAGGATGTACAAAAGAATGAAATAATGAAAGAATGAAAGAAATATAAAATAAACCCTACAAGTCTACGGGTAGCAAACAATTCCCGGTTGGAGTATAGTGTGAATATATTACGACCGAGAGTATCGAACCCAAGGGACTTAATAGAAAATCTGGGCAAAAGTCTTTTCTAAACAGGGGGGAATGTAAATAACAGTTAAACTAAACTACTAACAAAATAAACTAATTCTGACCCGAGATGATATTCAATGTAAGGACAAGTATAGTTATAAGCCAAACCACAATGTTTCGAAATTATCTGGCAAAATGACTTGCCGGATGCCATGCCGGACAATAGATGCACGACACCTAAATTCACCACTTATTATTATTGTTTCATAGTGTATTAATTATTGATGTCTGGTGTATTTTAAAGCTTATATGGTGAATCATGTATTTTTCTTACGTATCAAATATTGTTTGTATTGTATTATTATTTAAAATTGTTATTTTACATGTACACGATGATACACTAAAATCATAATATGATTCATTAGTTTTGATATTATGATTCATTAAAATTGATATTATGATTCATTAATTAATAAGTGGTGAATTACATAACAAACTTCGGAACTGATAAAAATAATTTTTGTTTTGTAGTGTATTATTATTGTTGTATGGTGTATTTTAAACCTTATATAGTGAATCATGTATTTTTCATACATACCAAATATTGTTTGTATTGTATTATTGCGTAAAAATATTTATTTTTATATGATTGTGATAACATACTAAAATAAAGATATGATTCATTAATTTTGATATTATGATTCATTAAAATTGATATTATGATTTATTAACTAATAAGTGGTGAATTAGATAACAAACTTCGGAGCGGATAAAATCCTTATTGTTTTGTATGTATTATTATTGTTTGTGGTGTGTATTATTATTATTATTATATATTATTATTATTATATTATTATTATTATATTATTATTATTATTATTATTTATTTATATGATGTATTTAAGTCATGCATATCTTCTTGACATACCAATTTTAAAACAAATAATGAATCATTATTGTTTTGTAGTGTATTGTTATTGGTGTATGGTGTATTTTAAACTGTATATGATGAGTCAAGTATGTTTTATATTTACATATATACATGTAAATAATATAAAATTTTAAAGTTGTCAAAACATATCCATATGTCTAGTATGTTTTGAAGAGCTTGAATTTAGATGAATAATGGTATATATTTTTTTCATTTGGACTTATATTTTAAAAGTTACAACCAATTGAAGTTAATATAGTAAAAAGACATCCCAATCAGTAAAACAATCTAGTCAGCTGTTGACTTGGCCGCCAAATAGACAGGACTGCGCCAACTTGCATGCGGGTGCCCATCGCTGCCTTATCCATTCCCATTAATAATTGAATTCTTGTTTTTCACAACTGTAGTGAAAATAGGCACTAAATCAACTTCCTTCATTAACCTCCATAAGAGAATGAATGACCTGAAGTATCTGTTGTTGCAGTACATCAGTCGCTTTGTTAAACAGGTGAAAATAATAAGCATATAGTTCTTCTTAAGAATAGAGCTTACTGTGAGATAACGTGAGCAATAGCTGCACCGCCCACTCCCATATGACAAGCGAAGCTAAGAATTGGGTCTAGTATGACATTTGTGTGTATCTTCAACCACTATATAAGTATGATAGATGGAGAAGATAATAACTTGATAATCAAACAAATATTTAAACTAATTATGTTTAAACATATTGTTAATATACATACATACCCGTGGCATAAAATGGAGTTTTTAGTATGTTTAAATCCTTGAAAGATGCCTTGCATAGCCAGTGATAGAAAAACAGCGGGAGATCCAAAAGCTCTTATTTTCAAATATTCATAAGCCAACTTCATCATCGGGGAACTCTGCAAAATCATTTAGATACGTGAGTTTAATTGTCACATTGTAAGCTATAACACATACAAAAATTTATAGACATGCTTACATTCTTAACTCCCGTAGCATTAAGCAAAGGCTTAGCTCCAAGGACGAGTATAATCATTTGGAAGAAGCCAAGGAAAAAACCGAGAACCATCACCGTTGAGGCATAAGGGATGTGTCGTCTCTGGAGAAGGACCGAGTTAGACCGACGTGGTATGTTGAGCCCTTTTCCAAGCTGTCGGGAACATGTTCACTAGGCACTATTTCTCCATCTTCACCAACTTTACTAGTTCCGTCTTCATCTTCTAGTTTGGTTGTGTTTATCAGCTTCCTCAGCAACAAAAGATGTAGCGATAATCACAAGCGGAAATATGATGATTCTAAAAGCTTGATAAAGATTGCAATTGAAACTCCAACAGCAGCAAGCTCCACGGGACCCCCTGTAGACCGATCAATGTTATAAATTGAGTAAAGAGAAAAGGAAGCGTTAGATTACATAGAGCAGTGCCCTATATATCTGATAACCAATAGGGGGGGGGGGGGGGGGGGTTCTACAAGGGGGATATAGAAACCACCATAGAGGTGAACAAAAACAAAAAAAGAAAAAATATCAACAGGCCATTACAAAAATACCCGAGTAATGCACCAAAAAGCGTGAAGCTAGTCGAAAGCATCTACAATCTATATAAAAGTAGACGCTCCTAGGAGCATAGCACCCTATCTAGCCAGTCGAAATCTTCAGTGGGTCGGTTCATCTTCGTCCAAATGGTGGCTTTAGTTGCCGCCTTGATATCATCTATAATGAGTTTGCCTCTCTGCGTTGGTTGGCCATGGCTCGCTTGCACCTTTCTATCCAGATATGGTATACAACGTTGCCTAACGCCGCTCTTTTCACCATGTCAACGGTCGACGCCCCTTGCAATAACGAAGAATCCAGAATGCACAGCTTCGAAGGCTACTCCGGTTGGTCGGGATACCCAACCAGTCACAGGTCGCCCAACAGACCCTACAAGAGTACCTGCATTGGAAAAAAAGATGGTTGCTTGTCTCTTGAGCATGCTCACAGAGCCAGCATCTGTTAGCAAGACATATGCCCCAAGATTGGAGCTTATCACAGGTTTTTAGTCTACCTTTCAGAGTGACCACAAAATGAATTTGGCTTTAGGGAGGGACCAATTTTTCCAGCAAATGTTGTACCATTGGAAAATTCATGAAGGGGTGAAAATGTCCTTATAGAAGGAGTTTACCCTAGGGCGGGAAGGGTAGTAGCTGAAGAGGGAGATGGCATCATCAAGAGAGCCACATTGCTTCATCCACCAGTCCCTGGCATGAAGGATGGACTTCCAAGTCCAGGGATCATTTCCTTTAGCAGTAGCTGACCAAATGCTGGTAGGAGAGGGTAAGAAGAGCTTATGGATCCATTGAATCCACAGGCGCTCCGCATCATGAGTGATGGCTGAGATTGTCTTGAGAAGGAAGCACATATTCCATTTGTGGATGTCCTTCAGACCCAGACCACCATTACGTTTGGTGTTAGTGATGGCGTTCCAAGCCACTGAAAGTGGGTGGCATTATTTTCTGCCTCCCCCGACCAGAGGAAGGACCGTAGGCAACCATTGACACTTTTGATGACGTTTTGGGAATAGAGATGCAGGAAGCCCAGAATCCAACTATTCTGAAGAGAGTACTCTGGATGAGGGAGAGTCTGCCTGCAAAAGAGAGTGATTTTCTGCCCCAAGAGGTGATCACTTTACGAATGCTGTCAATAAGGGGGTTAAAGTCCGCGGCTTTAGGCTTCCTAGCAGTGATAGGGATGCCCAGATAGCGAAAGGGAAAAGAGCCAAGCTTGAAACCCGTGAGAGGAGCCAGCGCCTCAGCCGTGGGGGGTTACCAGAAAAATGTCAGATTTTGTAGGGTTAAGCACAAGGCCAGAGGCTTCGAGAGAAAATATTGAGTTTGTTGAGCAAAGATGTTATGGAGTTATGGTCACCTCTACAGAATAAGAGGGCATCATCAGCAAAAAAGAGATGGGTAATCCGAAGAGGTTTGCACGATGGGTGGTATCTGAAATTGGGGGAGGTAGGTACGGAGTGGGTCCAACAACCGGGAGAGCATGTCCATGATAAGCGCAAAGAGGTAGGGGAGAGGGGGTCACCCTGGCGTAACCCTCTTTCCCCTTGAAGGAAGCCGAGGGAGTCCCGTTAATGTTGATCAAGAAGGATGTAGAGGTGACAAATTGGATGATCCAGTTAATAAATTCGGGGGGAAATTAAGGAAGGAGAGGGGTTCTGGAGGAATTTCCAGTTGACTGTGTCAAACGCCTTATGGATGTCCACCTTCATAGTGCACCTGGGGGTGATGTTGGCCCTTTGGTAGTTTTTCATAAGACACGAGCAGAGCTGAATATTATCTGAGATGAGGCGCCCTTTGATAAAGGCTCCTTGGCACAGATTCACCAGGGTGGGGAGAACAACTTTGAGCCTATCAGCTATAATTTTGCTAATGATTTTATAAAGAGTATTGCAGCAGGATATGGGTCTATAGTCCCCCGGGGACGAGGCGTTATCTGTTTTGGGGATTAGGGTGATAAGAGTGGCATTAATCTCTTTAAGAAGCCGACCGCTATGGAAAAAGCTTTTGATACCTCCACAAATGTCCTCTCCAATGATGTCCCATGCTGCTTTGAAAAATTTGGCTGTGTAGCCGTCCGGGCCTGGGGCTTTATCGTCCCCAATGGAGAAAAGGGCCGACTTAATGTCACTGCTCTCTATGGGCATGGTTAAGAGAGTCCATGAAGAGCGATCAAGAATTCTGTCATTGTTCAAGTTAAGGTCAGCCAAGGAGAGCTGGAGGGGAGTCCTGGAGCCTAGAGTTTGCCTGAAGTAGCCAACCAGGCAATTTTCAATGTCGGAAGGGGTATGGAGGATCTCCCCAAGATCATTCTTTATGGACGCGATGGAGTTTTTGTTTTTCCTAGCCTTAATGGCTCTATGAAAAAAGGAGGTATTAGAGTCCGCCCATTTAAGCCACCTGGTTTTTGAGAGCTGGCGGAGGAAAAGAATTTCTTGGGAGTCCCTAACCATGAGGTTGTGCCTAAGAGCTTTTTCCTGAGAGATAAGGGCCGGATTCCAAGGGTCCAGGTCCAAGCAACTCTGGACATCCTTTAGCTGATTTCTGATTCTTTGACCTTTCTCCCCAAGGGATCCAAATTCAGATTTATGAAGTTTGGTGAGCCCTATTCTGAGATGTTTAAGCCTTTGGACGATGGTGAAGAGGCGACTCCCACTCGGGGCAAGGTCCCACGCTTCCCGCACAAAGGGAATAAAGGTGGGGTCGTTAGTCCAAAGGTTGAGGAACTTAAAGTTCCTTTTACGGTAGGATGGAGCTGGCAGGGAGATTACCATGGGGCTGTGATCCGATACCAGGGGTGGAAGGAAAGAGGCATAGCTGGTGGGGAAAGCTAGGAGCCATTCCTCATTCACTAAGACACGATCAATCTTCCCTAGTACGCGCCCATGGTCGTATTGATTGTTCCACCAGGTGAAAAATCTCCCATAAAAGTGAAGATCTTGCAAAACCGCCTAAGAGACGCAGTTAGCAAAGTCCCGATAGTCTCTAGGAAGGGGGTTTCGACTACTGAGCCTATCTTGAGCAAAAAAGATATTATTGAAATCCCCAGCAACCACCCAGGGGCCAATGGTACTCTGACTGAGGGTAATGATATCATCCCAAAGCTGGGATCGCAGAGCCTGGTTGTTCCTAGCGTAGACAACAGACAAAGTAAAGTTCATAGTGCCCAAAATAGACGCTTTGCAAGTGAGGATTTGGTCAGAAGACTGGATGGGGGAGAGGGTGATGATGGAAGGTTTAAAGAGAATCCAGATGCGGCCATTCTGATGAGCACCATAATTATGGACAAAGTTCCAGGAAGGGAAGAAGCGAGTGAGAATAGAGGGGTAATTATTGTAAGAAACGCGGGTTTCTAGAAGGCCAAAAGCACATGGATTAGTGCTGGCCACAAACTTTTGGATCTCAAGGAGTTTGGGGCGATCATTGCAACCCCTAATATTCCATATTGCAAGATTCATAAAGATGGGGTATTGTGGGAAGGAGGGGTAGGAAGGAGAGAGCGGTCCTCCAGGATATCAAAGGTATTAGAGAGCATAAGCGAGAGATCATCAGGCATAGGAATCAGGGCCGAACCAGGGGCTCTACCAGGGTTCCTACCATTGGGCCGAACCATCTGCCAGGCATTATCAGAGTTAGGGGCAAGAAGGAGCTTGAGGGAGGGTGACACCTGCTCACCAGGGGGGATAGAGGATGGGTCAGGGGGAAAACTGGTGTCGGGGTGGTCAGGGGCCTTGGTAAGACTCGACGAAAGTCCAAGCGGCTGCTGGCCAGCCCGGGGAGCATGACTAGAATTAGAAGCAGCCGGGTGAGGATGGGAACCAGGGAGTGGCTGGGGGGTCTCCTTAGCGGCTTGCTCAACCTGGCCAGAGGTGGGAGGGGTGTACCCTGGAATCTTAGGGGGGCCTAATAAGGATCCCTTAGAAAGACTAGGTCTAGAGCGGGCAGCAAAGGACAACGGGACGAGGAGTGTCCTAGGAGAGTGCATAGGGAGCAAGCAACGGGCTCCCATTCATAAATAACCTTCTGGAAAGTAATGCCGCTAGGGGCGCGGATCTCTATGTCCCTGACAAGTTCCAGGTTGAAATCAACCTCAACCAAGATTCTAGCATAGGAGATTCTGGATTTGGAGGCAGTAGCTTGGTCGGTGTAAAGAGGGGAACCGATCTTGGTGCAGATCTTAGCTAGACTGGATTGGGACCAAAGGCTGGTGTGAAGGCCAGGCAACTGTATCCAGACAGGGATACGGTTGAGATCTTTCGGGTTGAAAGAAAAGTCAGGGGACCACTTCTTAAGGACCAGAGGGGAGGAGTAGAGGAGCCAGGGGCCCTTTTCTAGCACTTGTTGGAGGTCCTCTTCACTATCGAAGCGGAAAAGGAACCATCCCTCATCATGAAGGAGAATTTGGGGGGTGGCTACAAAATTCCAAGCCCTCTTCACGTATTCTTTAACAATATTGAATCCGAATTTTTTCCCCCAAATATGACCAACCAGGGCATTTTTCCAGTAGTCAATCTCAGGCAATAAATCATTTTCCTCAATGGTAACAAATGGGCTATCAGTGTCTAGGGTGTCATAGTTATCTAAGCGTAAAGACATGCCACAATTTGTTTTCTGTTTAGCAAGTAGCGTATCTAGAAACGAGAGGTTTGAATTCTTACCTGGCGCCGGCTTACTCGATTGGCTGGGGCGAGGTGTTCTTTTGGCCCACGCATTCTTCCTTCCGACGGCAGCGGGATCCCCTTGGCCAATGGGGAGAGGCGGGAAGTCCTTATTCGTCACATTCAGAGACGAGGGCGCTGGATGGTTAAGATATTCCTGTAGCATCACATCCACCGGAGGGCCTAAGAGGTCGACTACCAGATCGAGGGCGGGGACAGTAACCACAGAATTTGTATGGTCCATGAGATTCGGGTCCTGGGCTCCCTGGATACTTTTACTAACTTCAGAATTGACACCATTATTGCAATCGCCTAAGAGGGGGTCAAAACCTGTTCGGGTCCCCTCAACCATACCCCCTTCAGATTGCAAAAAACCATTAGCCACCATGGAATCAGGATTATTCCAACCAGTAGATAATTCCTGCTGCTCGATAATCGGCAAACAATTGGTTAATAAATAACCCCCAGTTTGGGACGGGAGCACAGGAGGCGGGGGGAGTAGCGCATCGCCAACATCAGTGCCCTGTTCGGTGGACTCCACTGCAGAGGGGGCCTTGTCGGTGGACTCCACACCAGAAGGGGGGCAAGTAGTCGAAGAGGACGGTGGGACAGGGTGGATGCGCGAGCTCGAAACAGGGGGAGGCGAGGGGGAAGAGGAAGGTGTAGATCGGGTGGGGGGTCTCCGGTTCTTTCCCATGAGCTTCGCGGGAGAGACAGCACAGAGGCGGCGCTGAGGCTACGAAGTTGGAATCGCCATTGACGCCGGAGAGGAGATGAAAGCGAGAGGGTGGGGGAAACAGAAACCAGGGGGGCTGGATCCACCAGGGGCGGGCGCCGGGTCCACCGAGAACTTCAGGGGGCGGCGATAACTTGGAGCGGTGCAGGATCTAGGAAGGAGAAAGCTCCATTTTCGCCAGGGAGGGGAACTCAAATTGGGCGCGTGAGACGCGTAGTATGACCGTTGTGTTAGATAATGTATTAAGCTAATAAGCACTAAAAGGCTTATAATTGAATGGCATAAGCATAAATTGCCCATGCACCTCTCTCTGCTCACCTAATCTGAAGGATTTACTCAACATTTAATGTTTTAATCTTTTTCTCTTTAGCCTTAAAATTCTATGATCTGTTTGTAACACCAGTTTCCCGCATGTGGGAATGCTGAACGGGTGTGTTAATCACACCATAAAGTCTTCTTATGACAGTCTTCGATCTAAAAAAAAAAGCTAATAAGCAACTCCACTTCTGTAGCATATAATATTTGGGTTAACAAAAGTTGCAATCTTATGGAAACCTCTTTTTTTATCAACCATCAAACCTCTTTATGTTATATAATTTATTTATTTTAATAAATTGTTGTCCCCCTAATATCTTACATTTTTTTGCTATTATGTAACTTCATTCTATTATAAATACAAGTGATTTGTCTTTTTATTACAAGCTTTGCATATTGATTTTGATTTACCCAAAACAGTTTGTGGTAAAAGTTTTATAAAATGCTAATTATTTAGAACTATTATTCTATATTAATTATTATAGGCACTAACATATAATTTAGTTTTACTAATTAATAAATTCTGTATATATGAATCTTTATATTACAATTTAGTTTTTTATAACGAATCTAATAACTAATTTCAGTTTTAGAATTTTATTTATAATATTAGTTATAATTTTAATTTAATATATTAATTTTAATTTTTATAAAATTAATTACGTCGGCCCGCACACACCCCAAACGTGTGCTTAATTTCTATCATTCAATTATAAGGAGTCATGCAATATAATAATTTATATTTTCTTATTTCATGGAGGATAAAATAAATTAGTTTTGCAGTTTATTGACACATATTGCTACTGTATTTTGATGCTTTACTTTTTTTTTTTCAACATCTATAACGTGAATCATCATTTAGTTTTTGAAACTAATAAAGAAAGAAAATGTTTTTGTTTTAATAAAGTATATTTTAAGTTCAAAAAATTATTTATTTTAATTTTATCTTGTGAAGTTTATTTTTTATAATTAAAAAGTTAAATCTTTTATCAAAAAATTTATATTTTACTCATTACAAATGATTTGTATTGGGAATATACTCTTAGAGCAGCGGATTATATATATTAATTAATTGGGCGTGTAGATTTTAATTTGAAACAATATATCTTTAAAATAGAAATACATGTTTTTAAATGAATGAGCATATGCTAAACCAAATTGTAAATATTTAACTAAAAGGATATTTATTTTAGATGAGTGCATAGATTTGATTGATGAAAATGTAGATTTTTTTCTAAGACAATAAAGTTTGTTGAATAAAAAAACACATTTGTAGTAAGATTTATTAAGAGATAAATTTTGGTACAACCAATGAATGAAAAAGAAATTTAAAAATGATTTGTATTGGGAATATACTCTTAGAGCAGCGGATTATATATATTAATTAATTGGGCGTGTAGATTTTAATTTGAAACAATATATCTTTAAAATAAAAATACATGTTTTTAAATGAATGAGCATATGCTAAACCAAATTGTAAATATTTAACTAAAAGGATATTTATTTTAGATGAGTGCATAGATTTGATTGATGAAAATGTAGATTTTTTTCTAAGACAATAAAGTTTGTTGAAAAAAAAACACATTTGTAGTAAGATTTATTAAGAGATAAATTTTGGTACAACCAATGAATGAAAAAGAAATTTAAAACAATTTTTTTGTAATTTTAATGTATTAAGACTAAGGCCCTCCTACACTCTAGAGGTTTGCACCCAGATGAGAATTGCTCAACCTGCGGATCCAAGGAGAATGTCCTTCATGTAATGAGGGACTGCTTGGTGAGTAGAGATGTCTGGAGGAACTTCGATCTGGAGCACTACCCCGAATTTTATCAGCCAGTGATTGATATTAAAGATTGGTTGGCAAGGAATCTGTCCAGAACTAAGTGGGTTGCTGTTGTAGTGGGTGCAGACTGGAATCAAGCCTTTGCTATAACATGCCATTCCCTTTGGTGGTGGAGGAATTTCAAATATCATAATGGCATTCCTGGTGCAGAGAAGTTGGACTTTCATACTGTCTGGAGGAAGATTTCTGAGTTCACATCTTTCTCTAAGAAGTCCAATATACTTAGTTCGTCCACGTCTAAACAAGGTTGTTCTGGCAAATGGGAACCGCCTCCCGAAGGCTTTTATAAAATCAATTCTGATGCAGCTATGCAAGCAGATGGAACAGTAGCAGTCGCTGGAGCCATTCGGGATCAGCTCGGGAACTGGATTTGTGGTTTTACCCATCAAATGGGCCAGACAGATATCCATGAAGCTGAGAGTTGGGGTGTTTTGGATGGCCTCCGCCTTGCTAAGGATAAGGGCCTTCACAACATTGTGACTGAAATGGATTCTCTGGTGGTGTTTGAGCAGCTTCATCGAAAGTCCCTCTTGGATCTTCCGAATGAAGCTCTTATTAAAGAATGTATTAGTTTGTCTTTATGGTTTGATAGTTGTTCCTTTGTCAAAATAAACAGGTCTTGTAACTGTTTAGCTGACTGTTTGACAAAGTTTGCCTTAACATGTCCTAGGGGATTTATTAGGCTCGATGTTATCCCAGATGCTTGTGTAAGGGTTCTTGAGAACGACACTTCGTCCTTTCAGCCTATTCCTGGCTAATTGAATAAA
This sequence comes from Limonium bicolor, assembly GCA_023374045.1. Lineage (NCBI taxonomy): Eukaryota > Viridiplantae > Streptophyta > Magnoliopsida > Caryophyllales > Plumbaginaceae > Limonium > Limonium bicolor. The sequence goes on along the minus strand of CM041776.1, from coordinate 220,915,968 downwards.
ATTTAATTTGGATCAAAAAAAAAAGAAAGCATATATAAATATATTTTTAAAGAAAAAAACATCGCTTTATGTAAGTAAGGAAAACCTGGTATTTTTATTTAACTTTATTTAAGAGACTAAAATAATGGTTAGATTTTAATCGGATACCGCTAAGATCGATCTAAATTAATTACTATTTATGATACAAAAACTATTACTAGGTTTATTGCTATATATATGACAGGGCAAATTTTAAAACTACTATTCCACCACAAATCACTTAAGAAAATATTGATATATATATATATTAATAATGAAATTGAAATCTTGTTTTTCTTACACTAATGAAAATATACACTTTTACATAAATTCTGTGCTAAATAAACAACTAAAATATCAAGTCGGGGTACGTACCTATGCGTCCAATCAACGCGGTGTCAACGAGAGAGACGATAGCAGCCAAGCCCATAGCTAGAAGCGACATGATGCTATTGCTGAGGATTTCGGAACCAATATGGTCCATTTTGAATACATGTCTACCGAGCAAGTAAATAAAAGCAAACAATTGTATTTAGATAACTAAACTAATAAACAAATTGACTGTTGGATAAGTATAATCGTTCGACAGAATTATCACCTTGCATCTTTGAGGAGAACTGAAAATGAGATCTTCCATTTTTTTCTGATCAGTTGTGGTGGGCAATGGCAATGCACCCTCACCCATTATTTGCAATTCCTCTTGAGTTGTCTGCCACATGTGGTTGAGTTCGTCGCTACAACAAGAGAAGGAAGACGATGAATTTATATTCCATAAAATGGACCGCGGCCAAACGGTCTATGTATGCAGTTTCCAATGTGAAAGTAGTCTAAGTTGTAACTACAGCTACTCTGAAATAAAGACACTTTATTTTCTACATTAGCAAAAAAAGTAGTCAATTTTGTACTTAATCTACCTACGGTTACAAGTGTTCGTTCGCTAGTGTGATATCACGATATTAATTACCGTTTACTTAAATTTTGAACAAAATTATTAACCCTAAAAAACATGTAGGTACAGATTTGTATGCATGTATGCCACTGTGCTGGTCATTCCAAACCCAAAACCAGTAACTACTCTCTTCATGGATCAATTTCGGTACAATTAATCTCTGATGAATGCATCTTACTTTTTCAATTGTTTGATTTAATACGATGCATCTATATATGTTTATCATCTCAAGTCCTTCATCCTTGCTATGCGAGTTATAATTAAAGAATGAAGAGACTAGCGTGTATTCCATGATGGGTTGGGTCGATAACTTCCTTTTACTATTGGAGTATCTGATTATGCAATAACTGGTCTGCTGCTCCACGCTAATGGTTGCCTGAACCAGATGACAACCGGAGTAGCAATTTTTGGTTACTTAAATCTTTTTTCATTCTTGCATAGTTTTAATTTGGATTTTCCTGAAAACAATTAATATATAGAATATGTAACATGTGATGTGGTCTAATATACATTAGTAATTTTGGGTACCGTCAGCTATGCGATATGGTTGTTGCTACCATTGTCCTTCTTTTAATCACGACTCCTTTTGGACTGACTCAATTCAATTATATTGACCAACTATGTATATTGTTAGGATCGGTGAGAATTTTATGAGACAATAAATTCACACGAAGATAAAAAAGTGACAGAAGATGTAACATGGTTCGGCCCGAAGCCTAATCCACGGGAGAAGAAGAACACGGAGATCACTAATTTTTAGATGGATTACAAGAGGATCATAAGAGAATTTTCCCGAACCCCAACTAATGCTATTGTGTTTCCCTTGTATTTTGAGATGTTATCTTGAACCATGGAATACAATCCTATTTATAGCTGAGGATGACCCCCTTCACTACCCACTTGAATAACCCGTAACATAACTCATAAAGGCTACATTAAGTCAGGTATAATGGTCCACTAACATCCCCATAAATAGCTACATTGAAACGACTAAAAAACTCTTCTAAAAACCTCATTAACTCCTCCTTTATTAGTGAGAAACTTTCAAAAAACTTCATAACTCACCGTTTTAATTCTTATGAGAAACTTAACAATCGGAAGACGAAACTTTCTAATTAACTTCATAAGAAACATAACAGATTGAGTCATTATCTTAACATATATCATCAAACTAAACCCCCAGCTAGGATTATTATTTGTTTAATTGGTAATGACGAAATCAAGCCTGGTTAGTTTACTTGACTATTATCTGTGACCCATGATGATGATGAGCACAATCTTCTTGACAGCCCTATATTTTTCGTGCAGGTTTGTATAAAGGACTTGTTTTTGCCTTTATGTAAAGGCTTCATTTTTATTGGTTGATATTGATGATCCAAGACCAGTGGCGCGTTTTGATTCTTTTTTCTTTTTTCTTTTTTTTTTCCTTTTTCTTCTTAATCATACAAACTTTAATTTGTTATAACTTTTAATATATAATTCCAAAATGAAAAAAAGTTATATCATTGTTCACCTAAATTCAAGCTCTTCAAAACAAGACCAGTCATGAATATGTTTTGACGACTTTTAAAAAAAATTATTTTTACATGTATACAATGATACACTAAATTGATAATATGATTCATTACTTTTGTATTATGAATCATTAAATCTGATATTATGATTCATTAAGTAATAAGAGGTGAATTCGATATTTTTAACTATCCTAGGGTGGGTTTTGGGGTGTTTTGGGGTAGAGTAATCTATTTGGAATTTGTTCTGTACTTTATATTGTAGCAACTAACTCGGCGGGTTTTTAGGGTTTGTGGTAGCGGGTTTAGGGTCTACCCTAAATCCGCCACTACAAACCCTAAAAATGCCTTCGACGTTTTTAGCTTTCCTAGGGTGGGTTTTGGGGTGTTTTGGGTGATAGGGTAATCTATTTGGAATTTGTTCTGTACTTTATATTGTAGCAACTAACTCGGCAGGTTTTTAGGGTTTGTGGTAAGACCCTAAACCCGCCACTGCAAACCCTAAAAATGCCTTCGACGTTTTTAGTTTTCCTATGGTGGGTTTTGGGATGTTTTGGGGGGTAGGGTAATCTATTTGGAATTTGTTATGTACTTTATATTGTAGCAACTAACTCGACAGGTTTTTAGGGTTTGTGGTAGCGGGTTTAGGGTCGTTAGACCCTAAACCCGCCACTACAGACCCTAAAAATGCCTTCGACGTTTTTAGCTTTCCTAGGGTGGGTTTTGGGGTGTTTTGGGAGGTAGGGTAATCTATTTGGAATTTGTTCTATACTTTATATTATAGCAACTAACTCGACAGGTTTTTAGGGTTTGTGGTAGAGGGTTTAGGGACCCTAAACCCGCCACTATAAACCCTAAAAATGCCTTCGACGTTTTTAGCTTTCCTAGGGTGGGTTTTGGGGTGTTTTGGGGGTAGGGTAATCTATTTGGAATTAATGAGTGTTCTAATCACAACCATTCAAATAAATCAAAGTGAATCTAATGAGCAATATTTAAGCCTTTATATAAAGGCTTTTATTTGTCCTCTATAGGATCCGCGCCCCTTAGATTTAAATGACTTAATCCTCTCCATTAATTTAATTTCCTTCTTCTAACCATCATCCTAGAATTACTCGTTGCTTTGAAAAATATATGCCATGTATTTACTAATATATGTGCCATACACGTATAAATATGTGCCACAAGTGTATATATCGTTGATAGACAAAAACTACTCAAATTCATTGCTTAATTCTAACAGATTAAGTATTAATGACGCTAGTGTAGATTGAATTATATTGTACAGGTACTGCTATTAGCTGAAGTTTAGATAGGGACAAATGTTAGTCATAGACATTAAAAAATATATGCCATGTGTGTACAAATATATATGCCACAAACCTATGAAATATTTGCCACGCATGTATATCGTAAATGTACAAAAAGTACTCAATATTCATTGCTTAATTCTAACAGATCAATTGTATTTAATGAAACTAATATATATGCCACAGACCTATGAAATATTTGCCATAGACATTAAGATATGTAAGCCATGTACACATAAAAATGTATGTCATAGCTAAATAAAATATTGGCCACGGTTGTATATCGTTAATATTCTATTGCTTATATAAAAGGTTTATGGTTTAGAGTCTTACAATGCTTGTATTACAAATCCTAAAAATGTTTTCAGCATTTTTTAACTGACTATATAGTTGTTTTTATGGTTTGTGGTATAGGGTAATGTTGGTGTAGAGTAATTTAAAAAAAATCGTTTTTGAGGCTGGCTACTGAGCTATTTAGTAATTTTGTAACTGCAAATAAATTCCTTAAAATATTATTATTAATTATCGGGTGGCTATCATTTTTCATATATATGGCTAATATTGTCCTATAAAAATGGCTAACATTTTTTCTCTGTATGGCTGATATTATTGCCTTTATATAAAGGCTTTTGGTTGTCCTATATAGGATCTGCGCCCTATTAAATCACAGATAAGATATTGAGGTATATCATTACACCAAATACCAAATAATTGTCCTTTCTTTCCTAAATTCGTTAAGTCGTGTGTGACAAGATTCCGAGAACGAGAAAGATGAGCCCAAACAACATGTCTAAAGGATGAAACTAAGTCAAGGGCATCTTTCAAGACAATCTTGACTTCAAGATGAACTTCGCCTGGATCCTTCAGGATATTAACATTTACAAGACAATCAAAGTGGATGCGAATGACATCTGATCGGAGGCGCGAAGCCAAAGACATGCTAAACAAAAAGAGATTTAGCTTTCACCACTGTTGGATCCCAAGGATATGAGCCATTAGCCACCCCGCTGCCAAGATTCTTCCATCTACAGATTTACAAATAACCCCTTTTACCGAATCCATCTTTTTCCACACTACCGTTGACAAAAACATGGATCTCATTATTATGAGCCAAGTGATCATCCTCATGGTTTACAATAGATGGCAAGCTAATGGAGTTGTCCATATCAATATAGATCTGGGCTTGGTCTATTCCAACTCCAAAATAAATTACCCGATCATGGTTGAATTGGCATCTGGCAAACCATAGCTTCCATAGAAAGGAAATCAAAGATTGAAGATGTTGGATGTTACCAGACAGACAAAGAGAAGTCAACCAATTGTGAAGCACATTATCATCCTTTATAGAGCTTGAGCGTTGTATGGGTGACAACGTATTATAGCAAATATATCAATCTATCGTAGCAAGTTTTCCTAAAAAGTATTCCCTAACTAATGGTCTTCTATAAAAAAAATAAAACATACATGGTAGAAATGATCGATAGTGCAATCGAGTATATCCCTATAAGACCATGATTATCAATGGTTCTTAAGTAAATAAATAAATAAATAATATGATGTGGAAGAGAGAGTTAAGAACTCTAATTATGGGTTTTTATGGAAGAACTTTTTAAGAACCCAAAAATGGGACCCACCATGTTTTTCCTCTAATTATAATATGTCAAATATAAATAGTTAAATCTTATATATTTTAAAATCTTAATATTTTAAAAACTACTAAATATATATAAATAAACCAAATATATCAAAATTCTTAAAATCTCATTCTCTACAAAACGAAATCTATATTGATATATTTTCATATTTTAAATATATATTTATTTGGGTAAATTAATATTTAATATTTATATTTTAGTGATATAAAAGTAATATTAAAATATATTTGAAAAATATAATATGTATCAATCTATTCATTATAATATTTAAATCTAAACATCGAGTGAAAAATAATAAAAAATAATATTAATAATATATATGAATATATTTTAATTTATTTTTGTTTCAAAAATATAATAAACTTTAATCATCTATGAAATATTAAGTTAAAATTATTTGTGTATTATTGAAAATAGTAGTAATAATAATTAATATTAATGTCTGTATTATACAATGCTTAATAGAATTGTTTGATTAAAAAAAGTATTCTTATAATAATTAATAAATAAAAAAATAAAATGATATGACAAATAGAGAGAATTTAAAACTAAATGATAGGCTCTCTGATGTTGGTAAAAATTAAACATGCTTCTTAAAATGATGTGGAAGTGAGAGAAATAGGAAACAGTTATGAACCCAAATTTGAGTTCTTTGATAATGATGCTCTAAGCATCACATGTTGGTGTTCGGGAAGGGAATATTTGTTTTTTTAAAGGAACTAAACTTCATTTACCTAGCAGTTTGATTACATCAGGAATATTCACGTACCATACATGTTCACCAGCACAACCTCTTGCTTTATTTGCCAATACATGAGCATTAGTATTAACATCCCTAGATACATATCGACATTCAAAAACATCAAAAATATGACTTTCTTCCCTAGCTAATCTCCACTAATACGATGCTAGCATCTAACCAGACATTCCCCTTCCCATTTACAAATAAAATATTACTAAGACAATCTATAAATAATCATATTCTCGATTGTCATATGAACTCCAAAAAGTCTCGCCTTTGGCTCAGCAACATCAGGTGCACAGGGACGTGTTGACCTCCTCATACCCATGGCCAGAACCTCCCCATTCGGTGCAACACAAAAAACACCAAGACCAAAGCCTTCCACATTATAGTTTATACTTGCATCAACTTAGACTTTCACCACATCATCATTGAGCTCACAGGTAAGAGGGTTACAACCACCCGAAGCTTGCTTCTGTAGCATAAAAACGTCAATAAAGGACTGCGCTTGCAGCCAGCCCCACATCAAATTTTTTGTCTCCCCGTGTTGTAACTTACACTTGGCAAGCCAAACTTTCCTGAAGAAATTTTACAAGGTACACTCTGAAGAATCTTACGGTGTGTGAGTATAGAACCGACAGACCAGTCAAGTAATAATGACGAAAGATAATATGAATTCAATCTTTTATTGACTGTCACGTATCACACTTGATACACAAAAACACGTAGTGACTTTACAACCACCACTAATACACGAGTTCTCTAATCTCTAAACACGTTGAAAGGAAAGGAAACTCTCAACACATACGATTGCACTCAACTCACAGATTAACCCTCAAGCTTTGCTTGTTACAACAATGATAGAACACCCTTCACACCGATTTCACAACCCTAGTTCACACAGCCATTTTTATTGTTCTTGTTTTCTTTTTCTCCAAAAACGCACCTTTAACCCAGTTTAACTTTTGTTTATATAGATACCGAGATAGCATGAAAATCTATCAAATAAGATTTTATCTTTTACAGATACGGAAAAATCTTATTTGTTATTTTACGTATCGTATACCACTTAGTTCAAGACTGACGAGCTTCGTTTCCGAATAGTCTTAGTAAGGGCTTCAGTCCTGAACCGAGTTTGTCGATCAAAATTGCAATAACAGTTTCCCCCTTTTTGATGCGGCAAACTGTTGAAGTCTTGAACTTGACAGATGTTCTTCGAAAATAACTAGCTGGTTCCCCTTGAGTCTTTGCCTTGACTTTTATCAGTGAGCAACATGATCACATCTCGACTGTTCCCACTGAATCTCTCTCATTCATGACAATTACCTGTGCTCTGTTAAAGACTAAGCAACTTTCAAGCATTAAGTGATACAAGTGTAAGAGTGCAGATAGTAATATTATGTCAGGTCATGAATGTAGAATAGAAATAAGAACAATCCAAGTTTCAGCCAAAATAAAAATAATGAAAGGCTTACAACGTGAGCAACTTCGAACATGAAGCACAGAATCACAGAGCAGTTATGTCTAAACAAAAATACCGTCACCAAAGGTAAAAGGTAAATGTCAAAGACTAGTATTAAAGACTTCCAATTTTTTCCCCTTTTGCCACATCAAAAAGAGGAACGAGTAGATAATGTAGAAATTCACATCAGAAGTACTAGGGGAAGGGTAGGATTCAATCCGACACATACTAGAATTTTACGGATGATTAAGAAGAGGAGTTAGTCGCGGTCATCAAAAAATCTAACTTTTCTTCCAGATGACTGATCCTATCCATCAACCGCTTCTCCATTGCTGCCATAGAGTCCAGCACTGACTGTAGAAGAGGAGAAGTTGGGGCATTAGCTTGGTTAGTCCTGTCCTCATGTTGCACAGTCTGTTTGAATTGCCAGCCAGACTCCGTTAATTCCAGTCCCATCTTGGATATGGTGGAAACAGCCAGATAGTTTGTTGGTTGAGTAGAGATGGAATACACATCTTCTAAAGCAAGCTTAAAATGTCGGAGGACCTTTGTCATCCAGAAGGGATAAGGAATCGACGGCTCGGTGTTGTTGACAATTGTGTGCAAATGAGAGATAATGATTCTTAGCAGTGAAAGAGAAATTTTCTTGTCCAAACACCACATTATCGCCAGATCGACAGAAGTTACCTTGTCACGCATATCAGTACGTGGGAATAGAGTCTGATAAGCAATGAGATGTAATAACCTTGGTAAAAACACCTAAATCCCTCTGTGGGTAGTGTCTCAGTCTAGAACTGGCACGAGACAAACCAAAGTGTTGTATTACGTCAATATGAGAAGCCACATCCACTTTCTGAGTATTGAACTTAACTAACCCATCTAGCAGTACTTCAAGAATCATTGCAAGCCAGGCAGGCGAAATTATCATCTTGATACCAGCTACTTCAGTCTTGAATTCATACGGTGAGACGAATTCCAGATTCAGGACAAACAGAAATAAGAGTTCCTGGTAGTATGTGGTTTCAGAATTAAACAATTTTCCCAACCTTGAAACTTTAACATCTCTCCTAAAGATTCCAGTGAGTTCTTTCCTAGCCAGCCACAATCTATCAGTTTGCCAGGGATAATATCTTATTCAAGCATAGCGCGACTGAAAATAGGTTTTTGAGGAAAAGACCGACTGAAATACCCCAAACTAATAAAACATGGATTAAACATATAATCACATTAATTAAGGCCTAAACATGCCTTAAAGGTCAATTGAAAACAACAACGGTCAACACAAAGTAAGATATTGCACCCTTTGACTGTTTAGGGTAAATACATACCCAAATGAACTTCTTAGGACCTAAAACTTTGTCCTAAGCTTATTAACACATAACTAAACATATTACAATTGTAGGACAACACTCCAACACATATAACAAGCATTTACATGCTTCAAGGTCAAGTAGGGCAAAAATGTGCTCTAAGGAAACCTTAAAGGTCTTATGACCTCTACTTGATATAAAATTTGATTCCTAAGATCAAATATCATGTAAGGAACACAATAAAACTGTTCTCAAAGAAAACTAAGCTCAGAAACACCTTGTGACACAAAATGTGCACTAAAACACCTTAAAGCACGTTTTTGTGTATGAGCTCTAAGATAATGACTTTTTGTCACTTTAAAGACTAGATTACATTCTTTATAACATTAATGTGACATGATAGACTATATTATAAATTCTAAATCAAAGTTTAAAAATAAAATCAAAATGGGTGATTTTGGATGAATAGTACCCAAAAATAACATTTAATTACTTAGTCTTAACCATGGTCAAATGTCATCCATTGACCAAACCAAGCATTGCCGCCCACCCTTAGCTGTCATCCTTACCCATTAAGCAACCTCTAAACAAATATCTAGCCAATCTAATGAATCATCATTTACTATTTCATAAAGTAACATTAATTAACATAAAAGCAAAACTAGCTTATTTACCTCATTTGATTCCTTCCCAGCCGACACCACACACCTTCATCCTCTCTTTTGCTCCTCTTTGACGGTAAGAACACTCCATATTCAGAGAAGAACACTTTGCTACCTAGGTAAGCTTATTAAGCCATTTTATGTTCATTCTCTTCACATTTCTTTCCTCTTTTCATGGAGCTAAGCAACAACCATTTCCATCCACGGTTCTAGGTTGTTTTGGAGGTTAAAAGGAGGGTGATTCTCAGCTGTAACAAGGGAAGAAGGTGGAGAATTCTAATCTTGTTCTTAAGGTATAAAAATGTGCTTTAAGCACTTATCTTTTGATTCTCTTCAATTCTGGTTGTAAAGCTTTGTTCTTAAGCTTATTATCTTCTTCTTAACATACTTATTCAGTTGGTATATCAAGAGCTTCAAGGTATAGCCAAATCCAAGCCAAAAACACCATTTTTGGCATTTTAATCAAGGTGAAAATTAGCCATCTTCTAATCTAAGTTGTACCGGTTTTAAAGCTTGATTAGTAGCTCTTTTGATGCTCTTTACCTTCTGTAAAAATAGGCCGAAGACAACCCTTGCTTGCCTTGGTATTCTAAGGTAAAATTTACCTTGAAAATATGCATTAAACACTTATTACGGTTAGCTCTTGTTTGGAGACTAATCATGCCTTAATTGCTGTTTGAAAACATGTAAACTAAGCTGTGGAAAACTTATCTCCAAACAGCCGTGGCCAAACAAGGCCTAAACTTGGCAAAAACAAGGTATAAATCACTTAAACCTTCACTTGGTATATTAATATGTGCTTATACATATGTGTATAATATATGCCGTGAGTGAATGAGGTTATTAAGGTCTTATTTTGACCTTAGGTGATTAAGGAATGGTTTAGTAAATTTTATAACTAATTAATTAACATAATTGTCAAATTTAAGACATTATGTGGAAAATTGGTAAATATGGAAAACTATGTGGTAAGGCCGAGAGTTTAAAGCATTTTTGGGCATTTATGTGTAATTTATTTTATAAACTAATGTTTGTAATAAGGCCATGTACTTTAGGCCATTTTATTTATGTATTTATAAGGTTTTATTTAAGTTTAAGTAGTATATATATATTACCGCAAGGAATTGGGGTATAAAGAGTAAATAAATTAATGTTGGGGGCTATATAATAATAAAGCCGAAAATTAGAGGTTTAAATGAGTTTAAATAAAAATTATAAGATTTTATAAAGTTTTGGGGTTAAATGGTAATTTCTGAAAAATATGGGTACAAAACCGTAATATATGGAGATTAATGGTCAAGGCAATATTAAGGAGGTCAACCTTGACCATATGGTAGGTTTTGACCAAATTAGATAAGTTAAATAACTTATTTAAGGTTTTATAATAAGATAAGTATTTAATTGTAACAATTTTATAACATATGTGGTAAATATGTTATTACCAAAAGTAAAGGGTGTAAAATGGTATTATAAACACCCATGGGCTATTAGGAATTTTTAGGAATTTATTAGGTTGATTTTGGAATTTAAAATAAACTATATATGTATAATATATAGTTATTATGTCATTATGACACTTTGGAATAAAAGATGGGGTGGAAATATAAAATACCGAAAGTATATGGTTAGTAAGGGTAAATATAACCCTTAGGTGAAATTTGGTGATTTTTAGAATAATATAAGGGTATTTAATAAGATATATGTATAATATATAGTTTTAATGATATTATAAAACTATATGTTATAAATTGGGCCAAATGGCAATTATAGAAACTTGGTGGGTTAGAAAAATAATTTAGAACAGCACATGGGTCTGTTCGGAAATTTTACAAAATAAAACCATAGGTTATACCATTTTATAAGTTAAAAATGTTATATTATATGATATATATAACATGGTATAAATAATGGGGTGATTTTGTAAATAAAGGAAACTATGGATTATGGAAAAGAATAAGGTATAAATGTATATGCCTATGCGGCAATATAATATAGTTTTGTATAAAAACTATAGGTTATAAATTAAAGGAAATAAAAAATATCGTATTATATGATATTAGTATATGGTATAACGTTACAAAATGTTATGTGGTCAAAATGAAATTAAAATAAAGATAAGGGTTGTACCGAATTATTAAGGTTGGAAAAATGAATTTTAGACTATGGTCTATAATGTTATAAATGTTATAACAATTATATGGTTTAAATGGAATTAATAAGTAAGGATATTCACATTAAATAATGTGACAAACTATAAATAAATAAGATTTATAAACTAAGGTATTTATTGATTAAACCTTAGGAGTTGTAATTATACAACATAAAATGTTACCTAATATTAGGATAATAATCTTAATATAAGTTGTATAATATGATACAACAAATGGGAATAATCATCTAATATAAGATGATAAAATGTAACATATAATATAAGAGTTTTATAACTCATGAAACTTACCTATATGGTAAATATATACATATGCGAGGATAATGTGTATAAGGATGAATATATAATATGGTTGGAAACCATATAATATAATGGTGGAGGTTATGACATGAAAAATAGTTACAAACTATAAGTTATAAGTTTTTGAATGCAAATGTAGTTTACTAAATAAAATGGATTATATAATACAATGTATTATAATGGATGGTGGGAAAATAATACAATATAATAAGTCATGCATGCATACATGCAACTATAGGTTATGTACCTAAATTTAAGGGTGGATAAGATTAAAGAAATATAATGAATTAAACTTAACAGTCGAAATATTTTGACATACGAGTTTTAGTAACAAAGCCGACCGGTTTAGAGAAACCCGTAACAAATAACTGTAGAAATCCGGGGATAAACTGTCGGGGTTACTTGTTATTCGGAAATACCGGATGTAGTTAGTCATGGAGACTGACTTATAGTTTTATTACCGTTTAGATCATACTTCAGACGAAGGCGCTTGACGAGCTAGTGGTCTACACTGCGCATCCTTGGTCTAAGGTGTACGGTATGTAAAGGGGCTTGATCCGAGTTGTCCTAAGGAATTCCTTGGGCTCGGATTTGGTTGATATCACTTGTGTGTTAAGTGTTTTGGATACATGTATGTGATGTGTGTTACTGCATTAATTATTTATGCACGAGCGTCCTACGGGACTAACACTACGTCGACTATAGATCGACTTATATAAACATACATATGCGTTTATTATGACGACATGACGGTTACTTGATATAATACCCATAGTATTAATATTAAGTATATGGTAACCTAAGTAAAACACTTAGGAACGAGTCATGACATTGTCGGTCTCTAGAGCATGGATCTCGAACATGAATAACCTAGATTACTTCTAGGTATGCGTGAGACCCATTGGGCAGCTAATTAATAATTATATTCTCCATAAGACTAAGAGCATATCTTAAACATTATGAGAGAGAGATGGTGTGAGTTGAGGTGAGGAATCCAGTGTAGTTTATGAACTACTTGGTTGCGCATTTGTGATCACTGAGGGGTTCCCGATCGTGTTCCGCTCCAGGTTTATACCCAACGAGCCCTATTTGGATCGTGGGTCAGGTGGCTACGACCTTTATATGGACGCCTTACGAGGCAAAAGAGAATAGTTAGGGGCCTCCGGACCTCTGGCGAAATGAGCACCTTTGTGTACGGGAGGACTACTGTCGATGGTGAGGTTATCGGGTTGTCCTAACATGACGCCCAACTGGTATTTAATTAACATGGTTTGGATGGGGCCTTGAAGGCCAAATTAAATTAACAATGGATGGTGTTCGCTACGGCGTTTATTCAGTATTATTATTCGATATGTTCGATATACAATTGTTGTTGTGATATTTTATGACTGTTTGGATTGGATGGATGGTTATGTATTTTTATGCATGTATATTAAAACATTGATTATTACTGTAAAATGGTAAAGCATGAAACCAATCTAATAATAAGATGGTTAAAATGACTAAGTGACCATTAGGGTCTAGGCCCGGCATACTCAGCGTTTATCGCTGAGACTACACTCATTGTGCAGGTTGTTGATCATTGTCGAAGCCGAAGTGCGGGAACAGGGTAGTTAGGGATTACTTTAATTACCACACATGAAGTTTATTTGTATAACGATGTCAGACTGGTAAATGTATTATGGTACGGTTATATGTATTCGGGATTTGGTAGACGCTCACTTGTCGACGTTTATGGTTTATGGACTTAGTATGATGTATAGGAATTATCTCGTTATCACAGCGGTTAGTAGTTTGTTTATGTTGGAAGTTGGATATAGTTTGGCTTCGTTACTTGCATGGGCGAGTAATGGCCGGTGACACCCGAGTGAGTATTACTATTGTTATTGTTTCTTCCACTGTAAGACGTTTTATTTATTGCTACGAGAGAGATTATTACGTGTTTAAGGAGAGGGGTGTTACTCCGACCTAGATTCTGTAACCTTTCAAGATTGAACTCCTTTGCTTTCAGTTTGGAGTGGGGTTTTGCCACAGACTTCAATCTTTTAGACGATCGCGGTCGCATGACTGGAGATTCATCATTCTTGCGCTTTGGGATGTCCGATGAAGCATCTCCAACACCCAAGTTTGGCTTTCTAGCTGGTGTACGCAACCTACGGCGAGTACTAGCTATCGGTATATCATCCTCAGTTGGAGCAGCAGAAGAATCATCATCGCTTACCATAGTAGCATCTTTAGGAGTTGGAGATTTGACCTCAAGTGAGGGTTTCGATATTTGATAAGTGCAAAACATATAGACTTATTAAGGTTTAATCACCTTATAAATTGTAGCATTTTAAGTAATGTTTCTCACCTATCTTGGGTTTTTCCTATAATTATGTTGTGATATAAACTGATGTATTATATGTGTTAAATGTAGGGAAAATGGCATATAAATAGATATATCGAAGAGGGATTAAAATTAGTCACACGACATGCACGTGCTAGGCCTGATAGCCGTGTCACGTCCGTGCCATGTCCGCATAAGGAAGGCCGGACTGCGTGTGTGACGTCTGTGGAATAAAACCCGGACAGAGACACGGACAAGAAGAGAGGATTGGCGTGACCGTGGCACGTCCGTGGAAAATAGCACGGACAAGAGATAGGAGACGAGTCCGTGTGACGTCCGCGGAAATAAACCCGGACAAAGGCCGGACTAAGCCACAACCGTGGCCTATCCGCGGAAATAAACCCGGACAAGAGACAGAGCAGCGTGTGAGAGGTCCGAGGAAATAAAGACGGACACAGACGCAGACGCGTGTAAATGCAACCCAGATCCAGATCCAATTAATTGACGCCCCGACCGTCTTCCCCAGTTTTCTTGTGGCGCCTCCGAACACATCTATCTACTACCAGCAATATCAGGCGCCGCCCCATTCCACTCCTTAAATCTCTCACGCGTTGTCGCAGTCTGTCTTCTTCCTCCTCCTTTCTTCTATAAAACCCACGCTCCTTCAATCTTCTTTAGGAGTCCGCTCTTGAATCCAAATTCTATTAGAGTTCATTGTTCTTTGTTCATTAGCCTTACACTGTTAGTTTCCAGAGAACCAACGAAGAAGTCGAATGGCCATATGTTCGTTCTTCTTCGTTGGTTCCGACTAATTTATTTCTTATGTTTGTTTTATTGTATAATTATGTGTGATTAATAAACCTAGCCTTCCGGGTTAGGAAGCGAGCCTATTTTATATAATTGTGTTATGTAAGCTTTCCAGTATAATTTATCTAAGCAATATTTTAATTCTTGTCCTTAATGCGCTTTAATCTTCTTGTACAATTATTAATGTGACATTTGTAGTTCTTTGTTAAAATGCAGTGCTGAGACAAGGTTCTAGACATAGGAAGTCAAAATGGGTTAACGACTAGAAGTGTATCTCACCTATAGGTTAATCTGTCTCCAATAGGAATTATTAATAATGCGATTGGTTGAATTAACTTGGGCATGTTATGCAGCTTGTTATTTCTGCTAGTTAGGGTTTATTGTACAGGGAACGGTCAATAAACTAATTAAGATTCTTGAGTTTATTGATAAAGTGGGAAAGTTATATTAATATAATTTGATAAAATAGGTAAGCAGAGTAACCCGGGATGCTTCTTTAAAACACAAAAAGATTTACAATTTATATTTCTTTTATGTTTTGATTAATTGTTTTTTTTGTTTTATTAGCTGTTATGTTAATCCTTTCCCTAAAAATGATAAAATCTGTTAATTAGAATTCTCAGTCAATTTATTACACTATCAGTTATCCACAGCGAGGTCCCCAAGAGTACGACAACCCACATATCCACTATTCCGCAAAACGATAGATACACTGCCTAAGTGGTAGAAGTTGTAACACACTTTTATTTCCAACAAGTTTTTGGCGCCGTTGCCGGGGACCTCCGGCACGGTTAATTGATAGTTTTTAATTTTATTGAGTTTTCTATTTATAAATTTGTGATATATTTTGCTACTCTTTAATTTTGTTTCTATTATATTTTTGTTTCTATTATATTATGTTTCTATTATATTTTGTTTCTGTTATATTTTGTTCCTATATATTCTGTTAATATTCTAATTGTGTAGTATTCTGTTAATATATTAATTTTGTTTCAAAATTAAAGTTTTATTTTGTTTTGTCATTTAATTCAGTCATTTACTTTACTGTCATTTAATTCAGTCATTTACTTTTCAGCAACTAACTTCTAACATTTAATTTCAGTAATCTAATTCCTAACATTTAAATTTTGTCATTTCAATTCTGTCATCTAATTCCTAACATTTAAATTTCTGTCATTTAAATTTAGTTCTTTATATTACTATCATTTAAATTTCCCTGTCATTTAATTTATTGTCATTTAAATTCCAGCAATTTATATTCTGCCCTTCTTCTTTTAATTATTTACTGCATTTATTTTGTTTTATTTTATTTTCTTTTTGTTTCATTATTCTCGGTTAATTTAAATAAACAAAAATGAAGTTTGCGTCCGGCCTTAAAAAGTCGGACACAAACACGGACACATAACAAAAATAAAAAAAAGAAACGGGACTTACGTCCGCCCATAAAAGGGTGGACGCAAGCCGGACGCAACAAGGAAGGAGATAGAGACGTCCGCCCTTATTTGGACGGACAAAGGCACGGACGTCGAAAATAAACAACGCATCCGCCCTTTTCTCCACGGACACAACCCCGGAAGCTCCCAGTTTACTAAAAAAAAAAATTTCGGCCTTATTTCTTCTTCTTCCCCAAACCCGACTCATTCTCGGCACCCTTCTCCTCTACCGACGCTACCACCACAAAGGTCACCACCGCAGCAGCAGCAGCGACGCCGGCGACACACGCAACTCCGACGCCGCCCTCCAACGCAGGCAACCACCGCGCCAGCAACGGACGACGCGTAACCAGTCGCCCACATTCTTCCCCATTTCAAACCGAAACCAAAACTGCAAAACAGGTTTCAATTTCTTTTACTTCGAATCTGGGTTGAAATTGGTAGATTAGGTTTGTTGCTGGATAGATTATGGTAGTATTCTCATGATTTGAGACCAAAAATTGTGACATTGGTATGACATTGGTTGAATTTGGGAGAATCTGAGAATTTTGTTCGCGGCGCATTTACGATTTAGGGGTTCTTCACCGTCCGGGTCTGCGTCCGGCCCTGCGTCCGGCCCTACAGACCCGGACGTGTATATATTATTTTAAAAAAAATTGAAAAAAATTCTAAATTATTTAGCCGATGCTTTGTAGTATATTAATTTAATTGTTATGCTGTTAATGTTTATTTACTCTTAATTTCAAAATTTATTAGTATGGCTCGTACTCGAGGTGGACATTCTGATTCTGGTACTACTAGGGGCAACTGCCCCGGTGCGTCTTCTTCTGCACCTCCTCCCCATCCGGCTCTTCGGGATGACGGTTTCATTTCAGCAGAGGCCCGTGCCTGGTATGATCTGGGTAAGGACTTCGTGATGGAGAGGCGAATAGCGCCTGAGGTGATGGAGGCCACAGGGGTAGACACCCTGTTTGCTGGTTTAGGACTTTCACGGGTCCTAAACATGGGTGAGGGACTATTCCTTCCTACCATGGTCAGGGAGTTCTATGCGAATGCCCAGGCGGGCAACCTGAGGATCACTTCTTTCATTCGCCATCTCCCCATTGAGATCATACCCGAGACCTTCTCTACTATCCTGCAGATTCCGGATAGTCCTGACCATATCAGAGGATTCACAGAGGATCACCTGCACCGATCGAAGGCGAGGTGGCTTCAGGATGTAGGTCGGACGACCCGACGTAGAGGGGAGGAGGACAAGGATGTCCTCCCTTACACTAGTTTCCCCACCTTGCTACAGAGGCTGCTACTAGAGATCCTCAGTCATCAGATCCGTCCCCATTGCGCGATCGATGCTTCTGATGAGGATTGCGCTCTATTGGACTACTTCCTCGCGCCATCTCCACCTGCTCAGCGAGTCTCTATCCCACATATTATGTTTAGCCAGCTGCATAAGGTGGAGTACTATCTGAGGACGAAGAAGAAGAAGATCACTCCTATTTTTCCCTTCTTCATCCAGCACCACCTTTGCTCTGTCCTTCGAGAGGGAGCCACACGAGGATTTGAGCTCCGGACGGGATAGCACCCAGTCACACTGCAGACTGTGAGGCACTGGGGTTTCATGCGCCTAGATGACGGTACCTGGGTCAGGGGTCGCTCTGGCCGGTCTTCCACCGCATCCTCCACTGCAGTAGGGACTAGTACGGGAGCTACACCTTCACCTGATCCCGAGCCACCTTCCGCTGACACAACACAGGGAGATGAGCCCTACGTGCCGACGACTGCCGTGATGCAGATTCCAGCTCCTATTCTGATACCTCCTATCATGTCAGATCTGCAGGCTCAGCTTCAGGCCTTCCATCAGATGCAGCAGCAGATGCATTAGCGGTTTGAGAGCTTTGAGCAGACACAGCAGAGGATGCTGGCAGAGCAGACTACGCTACGCGAGGCCCAGACACAGATGACACAGCGCTTAGACCGGAGTGACGAGTTGCATGCACAGACAGCTCAGCAGCTTCAGCGGTCGACTGAGCAGCAGGAGCAGACCGCTCAACTCATACAACATCTCCTCACTCAGATAGGCCAAGGATTGCAGCAGCCACCACCGCCACCATAGTGATTTTATTTTCATTTTTATTTTTTTATATTTCTGTCTTGTTCACTAACTTTTTGTAAACTCATACTGTTTTAACCTTGTCGTACTTTTGTTGTATTTAGGAGGTAACAGTTCATTTTATTTTATGCTTTTATTTTATGCAATGCATTTTTTATTTATGTTTTTCCTCTTATTATTTTTGGTGCCACCTGAGTTCTGCTGGCTATACAGGTTTTTCTTTTCAGAATAAATTATATATTCAAACATATAGCTGAACTCGCATATGGAAAGCAACCTCAGTTGCTTTGGAAATTTTGATATCTCCGGTTGGACACTTGCGTGAACTTAAGTGTGAGGAACGTCTCACCCCTACCAAAGCTTTAAGTGTGAGGAAGGGCACATTCCTCAATCTACGATACAAGGAGAGTCTCAGTTCTTTCTTTAATATATTAATGTTCAACCTATCTGACGTTAAAGCTTCTCTATTAATTTAATCCTTTATGAGTCTGTCATATTTTGAAAGGTCCTTTTTCTTGAATTTATTTTGAACAATGAGGACATTGCTCCTCTCAAGTGTGAGGAAGTAGAGACCTTTCCCTGAAAATATGCCAGTTGTTCGTTAACGCCACACTCGCTTTTTGCTACTCTAATTGCCAACATTTTTGAAAAAAATGAGATAAAATAATTGTAGAAGTGTTTGAAATTAAGCCAAGTGACAACTGAAAGCATCGTTTTATTTAAAGGAGTTTGTATAAAATTATTTTAAATCAAAATACTCTATTTTCACTCAAAATACGATAGATCTGCTAATTGTAAAAACCAGTTTAGTTTAGCTTGGGATTTTGGAAATGATTGGAAAGTTAGGAAAGAAAAGGATAAAGACCTGTTTATAAAATTTTCTCCGTGTTTATAAAATTTTCTAAACCAAAAACAGGCCTCGTCTATCCGGTTATTAAGTTCTTCGGGGTGCTTTAACACCTATCTACCTAAGGTCTCGTGATCTGGGATAGAAGACCCAACACCGCTACAAGGATGGAGAGAAAAGTCTGGGGTATAGAAAAATAATGCAATAAAAAATGTTTGCTTTGTATATACAATCTTCGCATTCAAAAAAAAATGAATGAAAGTAATAAATTGCAATTTTTATTTGTAAACATGAGTACGTGGTGTTGAAAGGTACTGCGGAATAAGGCAATACTTCACACCCCTTGTCATCCCGGTTTAGAGAATTGAAATTGGAGGAAAATCCCAGGTTAATCTAACTTGTTTTCTGCAATCTAGTTTTTCTATGCTTTTATTAAATTACTCTTCTTCACTGTTTGCAAAAACCTACTTCTCAGAGCAGAATTATTCTTTCAAATTGTCACTTTGTCTAATTTCCTTCTACACTTATTTAATCTTGTTTTATACTACGGCTTAGAGATAATTATATTCCTTATTTTTCTTGAGGACAAGCAAAAGCTTAAGTGTGAGGAAGTTTGATAAGTGCAAAACATATAAACTTATTAAGGTTTAATCACCTTATAAATTGCAGCATTTTAAGTAATGTTTCTCACTTATCTTGGGTTTTTCCTATAATTATGTTGTGATATAAACTGATGTATTATATGTGTTAAATGTAGGGAAAATGGCATATAAATAGATATATCAAAGAGGGATTAAAATTAGTCACACGACATGCACGTGCTAGGCCTGATAGCCGTGTCACGTCCGTGCCATGTCCGCATAAGGAAGGCCGGACTGCGTGTGTGACGTCCGTGGAATAAAACCCGGACAGAGACACGGACAAGAAGAGAGGATTGGCGTGACCGTGGCACGTCCGTGGAAAATAGCACGGACAAGAGATAGGAGACGAGTCCGTGTGACGTCCGCGGAAATAAACCCGGACAAAGGCCGGACTAAGCCACAACCGTGGCCTGTCCGCGGAAATAAACCCGGACAAGAGACAGAGCAGCGTGTGAGAGGTCCGGGGAAATAAAGACGGACATAGACGCGGACGCGTGTAAATGCAACCCAGATCCAGATCCAATTAATTGACGCCCCAACCGTCTTCCCCAGTTTTCTTGCGGCGCCTCCGAACACATCTATCTACTACCAGCAATATCAGGCGCCGCCCCATTCCACTCCTTAAATCTCTCACGCGTTGTCGCAGTCTGTCTTCTTCCTCCTCCTTTCTTCTATAAGACCCACGCTCCTTCAATCTTCTTCAGGAGTCCGCTCTTGAATCCAAATTCTATTAGAGTTCATTGTTCTTTGTTCATTAGCCTTACGCTGTTAGTTTCCAGAGAACCAACGAAGAAGTCGAATGGCCATATGTTCGTTCTTCTTCGTTGGTTCCGACTATTTTATTTCTTATGTTTGTTTTACTGTATAATTATGTGTGATTAATAAACCTAGCCTTCCGGGTTAGGAAGCGGGCCTATTTTATATAATTGTGTTATGTAAGCTTTCCAGTATAATTTATCTAAGCAATATTTTGATTCTTGTCCTTAATGCGCTTTAATCTTCTTGTACAATTATTAAAGTGATATTTGTAGTTCTTTGTTAAAATGCAGTGCTGAGACAAGGTTTTAGACATAGGAAGTCAAAATGGGTTAACGACTAGAAGCGTATCTCGCCTATAGGTTAATCTGTCTCCAATAGGAATTATTAATAATGCGATTGGTTGAATTAACTTGGGCATGTTATGCAGCTTGTTATTTCTGCTAGTTAGGGTTTATTGTACAGGGAACGGTCAATAAACTAATTAAGATTCTTGAGTTTACTGCTAAAGTGGGAAAGTTATATTAATATAATTTGATAAAATAGGTAAGCAGAGTAACCCGGGATGCTTCTTTAAAACACAAAAAGATTTACAATTTTTATTTCTTTTATGTTTTGATTAATTGTTTTTATTTTTGTCTTATGAGTTAGCTGTTAATCCTTTCCCTAAAAATGATAAAATCTGTTAATTAGAATTCTCAGTCAATTTATTACACTATCAGTTATCCATAGCGAGGTCCCCAAGAGTACGACAACCCACATATCCACTATTCCGCAAAACGATAGGTACACTGCCTAAGTGGTAGAAGTAGTCACATATTTCTTCCAACAATGTTGAATCAGAAAATGGTGGATTTTGGCTATTTTCGGTCGGCTTTTCCGAAGCAAGAGGTTCAATGTTTTCATAGATAAACTGTTCGAAGGAATCCATGGTCAATGTTGGAAGAAATTGATGTAATCTCAAGAACAAAGATCGTAGAAGGAGAAGTGAGTCATTGCTGAGAAAGGATATTTCAAAGCTGAACCAAGTGAGAGAACAGTGATAAAGAGAGAATAGGAGAATAGACAGAAGTTGAAACGGTTTTGTGTTTGAGAAGAAGACGGAAAACTAAAGTGTTACAAAAATAAAAAAAACTTCCTTTTGCTTGTCACGATCTAACAGTTCTGGACTAAGTCTCTCTAAATTAAAGCTTCAAGAAATAGGGTTAAGTAATGCACTGTGATCAAGTAAAGCAAACGATAATTCTAAGTAGATTTGTTTTTCCGGTTTTCTTTCATTCTATATACCTAGATTGAAATAACATCAAGTAGCACGTTTGGATTCTTGGTGTGATTTCATTCCACTTATCAACTTTCCATGAAACGACAAGAGGCAAGAAGTATAATCATATTCCATTGTACCTTTCATCGCTATAGATTCATACTCACAGTTTATTTTCATATTTGTCAAAAATCACACATATGTTGAATGTAGAGAACCAACAATCCCTTCTTTTTTTATTATTAAACAACATCTTGACTTTTTCTCTCCATCTATTTAACGACGTTGGGTCAACTTGCCCAGAGTGCTTACCCTTAGGAAGTTAGATGATAAAACATCCTATAAGACTTAATTGTCAGATGAAAGAGGCCAAATTGATGTTGTTTTAACTGTGAGCATTGGAATCTCTTGCCTTGTTCATTCCACCATACCAGTCATCCAACCCAATTATCCTTAAATACAAACGTGTCACTTGTTGTATATATCAAGGAAGTATATAAAATGAGAGATTGTAAGAAATTCTCATCTGACTCAGTCATACCATGTGGATTTACTTGAAGAAACAGTAAGCTTAGCTTAACAATTTTCTTTAACAATCGATTCAAAGACATAACTCAGTATAGAACTGTATCAACCATGTGAAGCTAACGGATTGTACATATTGTAAACACCCGAAAAAATTGAAAGAAGGAAAATAAACTTCAGTTCTAAACTGATGAATACAAAGGGATAAAACTTAACCTACAGAAAACATCAAAGAAAGGAAAATAAAAATTGTAACAAGACTGTGTCTCACTTGGTGTCGACCATGTCAATCTCAAAACGAAGTTTCTCAAAAGTTTCTCTGGGTAAAGGTTTGGTGAAGATATCAGCTAACTGTTTGTCCGTGGAACAATGAAGTAGGATAACAGTACCGTGTTCCACATGATCTCGAATAAAATGGTGTCTTATATCAATGTGTTTGGAACGGGAGTGATGAACAGGATTTTTGGTTAACTCAATTGTGCTTGTGTTGTCACAATAGATAGGAACAAGAATGAAGGATAGACCATAGTCCTCCCGTTGTTGATGGAGCCACAAGATCTGGGCACAACAAGCAGCTGCTGCAACATACTCAGCTTCAGTCGTAGACAGAGCAACCGACACTTGTTTCCTAGAAGACCATGCGATAAGATTAGTACCCAAGAATTGGGCCGTGCCAGTTGTACTTTTCCTATCAGTTAGAGAACCACCGAAGTCTGTTTTGGTGTATCCAGTAAGAGTGGGTAGGGAAGTGGCCATGTATAGAAGTCCAAGGAATGATGTTCCTTGGAGATAACAAAAAATACGTTGGATGGCTTTTACATGTGGTAACTTAGGATTAGCCTGAAAACGAGCATAGAAATAAACACTTTGCATGATGTCAGGACGACTTGCAGTGAGATATAGAAGAGACCCGATCATTCCTCTGTAAACGGTTGAATCTGTCGCCTCTGCAGTTGATTCCAGTCCTAATCTCAGAGTAGTATACATTGGAATTGACATTGGCTTGCACTCATTAAACTTATATTTGGACAGAAGTTCTAAAGTGTATTTGGTTTGAGTGATAAATGTACCATCAGCTGTTTGCCTAATTTGCAACCCAAGAAAAAATGTCAGCTCACCCATATTGCTCATTTGGAATTCCTTAGTCATCATTGATTCGAACTCCGTTGTCAGTTGTGGACTGGTGGATCCGAAAACGATGTCATCAACATAAATCTGCACTAGAAGTTTGTCCTGCCCACTTTGTTTGATAAATAGTGAGCGATCAACATGTTCGCGGATAAAGTGTTGTTGGATAAGATAAGATGTCAACCTTTCATACCAAGCCCTTAGTGCTTGCTTAAGACCATATAGTGGCTTCTTCAAATGATAAACATGATTTGGATAAGTCGTATCCTCAAAGCCTGGTGGTTGAGAGACATATACTTCCTCGTTGAGATGTCCATTCAAGAAGGCACACTTGACATCCATTTGGTAAAGTGTAAATCTATGCAATATTGCGAAGGCAATGAGTAGACGAATAGCCTCAAGTCGTGCTACTGGAGCATAGGTTTCATCAAAGTCTAACCCCTCCTGTTGGTTATACCCTTTTGCAACTAGACGTGCTTTATTTCTGGATATTTGACCATTTGTATCTAGCTTATTGCGGTAAACCCTCTTCGTTCCAATGACATTATGATCCTTGGGTTTCTCAACAAGTTCCCATACATCATTTCTCACAAATTCATTCAATTCCTCATGCATAGCATTTATCCAACTCTCATGTTCTAAAGCATCCTTCACAGTTTTTGGTTCTACTATAAAAACAAAACCATAGTAAGCACAAATGTTTTGTGCATTTGACCGGGTTCGAACTCCTGAGTTTATATCTGAAAGAATGTTGTTGATTTCTATGCCTGGAGCATTCCGTGCAGTCAGATGATGTGTGATTCCTGCTTCCTGGGTCACAACAGGAACCGTTTTAGTTGGTTCTGGTGATGGTGACCCTGAGTTCTGTGCTGATGATGGTGGATCTTCAGTTATCGCCAGTTCCTCTTCTAATTCAGCCCCTGAGACTTCATCAACGGTTGTTTCTTCATTCTTTGACTGAAAAAGACCATCTATGTTTCCTTGACTTATCCTTCCACCGAATTTGTTCTCGTCAAACTTGACATTTGCCGACTCTTCGACTAGTAAAGTGCGTTTGTTAAAAACACGGTAAGCCTTGTTATTCATAGCATAGCTGAGACAAACTCCTTCATCACTTCTTTTGTCAAACTTTCCTAGTTGATCTTTTCCATGGTTAAGAATATAACATGTACACCCAAACACTCTGAAGTGAAAAATGGATGGCTTACGCCCTTTGTATAGTTTGTAGGAAGTCTTGAACAAAATTGGACGAATTAAAGCTCTATTAAGAATGTAGCAAGTTGTATTAATAGCTTCTCCCCAAAAGCTAGGAGCAAGACCACTCCCATTCAACATTGTGCGAGCCATCTCTTGAAGTGTTCTATTTTTCCGTTCAACTACCCCGTTTTGCTGTGGAGTCCTGGCTGCAGAGTAGGTGTGAGTGATTCCATTATCAGTATAGAACTGAGACATCTTTTGATTGATAAATTCTGTTCCCTGGTCAGTTCGAACGCTCTTGATTTTATTCTCTGTTTGAATTTGAATCTTGGTGAACAGACACGTAATTTCACCAAATGTTTGATCCTTGCTATGAAGTAATATAGTCCATGTATATCTGGAATAATCATCAACTACCACCAGTATATATCTCTTCCCAGACCTACTCTCTACGCTCACCGGTCCCATTAAATCCATATGAAGCAACTCTAATGTCTTGGTACTGCTAACCATATTTGTTGGAGCATGAGAAATTTTAGTGAGTTTATTCAAAGCATAATCTGCACAAATCGTATTATGATCTAGTCGTCTCTGTGGTAACCCATTGACTAAACTCTTTAGTCTCAACTTGTTAATCAACCGGTATGAGCATGTCCCAATCTTCGATGCCACAGTAGTTCTTCATCATCTTTGACAGTAAGACACGTTAGATCCTCTTGATCATTCACATCTACTATATAGAGGTTACCCACTCTACGACCTTGTAGCAGGATCTCCTGGGTAACTTTGTTACGTATTTGAAAACCGCTTGAATAAAAAATAACTTCTGAGGGACCCTTATCCCACACTTGTGATACGCTTAACAAATCGTGACTGAGACCTTCCACTGGACTAACCTGACCAATACAATTCTCTTTTCCAATCGTCCTGAATCCTATTATTCTCCCTTTGCCATTGTTCCCAAAATTAATCTCCCCCCCCCCACGATGTTCAACCAAGGTATTGAACTTTTTCCTATCTCCACTCTTGTGTCTTGAGCAACCACTATCCATCAGCCACCAGTTCTCATAAAGTGTGGTTGCCAGTGCCTAATACAATCACTTATTAGCTTTAGGTACCCAAATTTGTTTAGGCCCTGTTCTTCGATTAAGGGAAGAATGATTTCTGTTCTTATGAGTTTTGAACTGAGATACATTTTCAACAACACGAGAAGTTCTTCTGTAATAAAGACTCCTGCAAAAACCTATACTGTGACCATGTTTATGGCAGTATTGATAGAAATATTTTGATTTGGTGTATTTAGTGTTAGATGTTTTTTGCACTGGGTTATAGATTGGTGTTATAAGTTTTTTCCTCCCAGTCAACTTTTGTGTCAAATCTGCCTTTCTAGTGTACCACATTGGATTCTGTTGCTTAGCTATTTCTTTTTCTCTCCTAACCTTCGATAGGTCACCCTCTAAGACTTCATTTTTCTTTTTTAAATTCTCATGTCTTTCTTGAAGTGTCTTGAACTCAGTTTGGGCCCAAGCGGGCAGACACTCAACCCTTTCTACTAATGGTTTTACAAATGTTGTGTGAGTGTTTCCCTCAGTTTGTCCCTCAGTAACTGACTCTACAGAATCATCTATCCTAGACAATTTCGACTCAAGCAATTTAATCTTTGTAACAGCAGTCGTTAGCAGATTGAAAATTTCTTTCTTTGACAGAGAATTAAAAGCATCTTCTATGAGTTCAGGACTTACCTCGTCTGCTTCCAGAACTTCTTGCCATCCGTCACTTGCCATCATGCAAAAGTTCCGGTCTGATATCACGCTTATGCCTTCATCATCAGCAGTCACAACTGTCATGCAAACCTGCGCCGTTTCTTCTATTTCTGAATCTACGTTTGACTCCTCTTGTCCCCATGCAGCTGCCGCAACCTCTGTAAACTTTTTAACCTTGTCACAAAAATTATCCTTGGGCTTTAGCATGCAGTCCTTTACCACATGTCCAGGCTTATTACAACGGAAACGTATGATTTGTTCCTTCTTTGACTTAAACCTATCAGTACTGGACCCAGAGCCTCTTCTTCTGCCAAATTTTTTTGATCCCGTTAGCTATCATTGTAATCTCTTCATCCTCATTTGTGTCATCATCTTCTTTATCGCTTGAAGTTTTTTTTGCCTTTAGTGCTAAATCCTTATTATCACTTAAACTTACAAGCCCACCTTTCATCTTGCCTTCGTACATCGTCAGTTCAGATCCCAGTTCTTCGAAGGATAATTTTGACAAATCCTTAGTAGACTGCAAAAGTGTTGTGAAATTCAACCATTCTTTGCACAGACTATCCAGAAACCTCTCATTAACTTGAGCATTATCGAGAGTTACTTCAACAGTCTTTAGCTCACATAAAACCTTATCAAATCTTTCGAGGGTTTCTGAAATTTTCTCTCCTTCTGTCATCTTAAAGTTATCAAGTTGCCTCTTGAGTTGTTTTCCCTTCGCCTTCTTGACAGAATCCGTTCCTGCGTAAGCAGTTTTAAGAAATTCTAAGACCTCCTTTGCGGTGCGCAAACCTAAAACCTTTTGTTGGTTTGTGTCTGACAACGAAGACATTATAACCCTTCGAGCTTGTCGATTTTTGCTTATCAATTTGTTGCCATTCTCAGTCCAGCTTGATCTTGGCTTTTCTTTGGTGACTCCTTCTTCTTCAATTTTCGGCTTGAGATCACCTTCAGTCACCACATCCCAAAGTTGAAGATCAATATAGATTAATTGATCCTCCATCTGTTCACACCAACTGGTGTAGTTGAATTTCGTCAACTTGGGTGGTTTAACACAGTATGTATTCATCTCGATCTACCCTGAGAAAGTTTTCTCAAAATTAAGGGTAACCGCTCTGATACCAATTGAAGAATCTTACTGTATGTGAGTATAGAACCGACAGACCAGTCAAGTAATAATGACGAAAGATAATATGAACTCAATCTTTTATTGACTGTCACGTATCACACTTGATACACAAAAACACGTAGTGACTTTACAACCACCACTAATACACGAGTTCTCTAATCTCTAAACACGTTGAGAGGAAAGGAAACTCTCAACACACAAGATTGCACTCAACTCACAAATTAACCCTCACTAGCTTTGCTCGTTACAACAATGATAGAACCCCCTTCACACCGATTTCACAACCCTAGTTCACACAACCGTTTTTATTGTTCTTGTTTTCTTTTTCTCCAAAAACGCACCTTTAACCCAGTTTAACTTCTGTTTATATAGATACCGAGATAGCATGAAAATCTATCAAATAAGATTTTATCTTTTACAGATACGGAAAAATCTTATTTGTTATTTTGCGTATCGTATACCACTTAGTTCAAGACTGACAAGCTTCGTTTCTAAATAGTCTTAGTAAGGGTTTCAGTCCTGAACCGAGTTTGCCGACAAAATTACAATAACACGCTCCTCAAACTAGAGAGTTAAGCAACAATCAAGAAACCAATCTGGAAAAACTCCATCCGTGGAACATGATGGGGGAACAAACCTACCATCTTTCTTCCACAACCTCTTCACATCCGTACATTCGACAACCACATGAGATATATAAGCTCTCAAGCTGTCCACATATACCACAAACTGAGCACACTTCTTAAGAAATTAAGTTAGGAAGAGCTAGTGACGGAAAATTCAAGTTTCAAGACTTCGTAGAAGATTGATATGTGCTTTTTTAGACAATAGATTTGACTTGTATGTCTGATTTTCATGGACGCTAATATACTAACAAGATGGATTATAGTTAATAGTTAAATATACCTAAAAGAAGGTAAGGAATGGATCCAAGGTGACAAATGTATAAAATTAGGAGTAAAAAAAAGGCACAAAAGCCTTTAAATCCATTCAAGGTAAGTTTGCTCTGAAACTAATCACTACTAATTATAATGTAGCATGTGTTCCAAAACAAAATTATTTATTAGTCGATCTTTGATAGCAGAAATAATAATTTGTGCTTTTTTTGCCCGATCGCGGATCAAATCCATACTCATGAGTCATGACCCATGTATGCATACATGCATCCAACATTTTATTCTACGTATATGGAAAGAAAAATAAACTAGCTATATATATTCCACCCCACTCAATATGGCTAGCCATTTCTTACTAATCCAACCTACTACCTACCTACTAGCTGCAACGTAAACCTTTGACAAGATCGAGGAAGAGCGAGTCAATCCCGCAGAGTTTGGGGAGAATTTGAGATCTCTGAGGATCAATCCCCTGTCCACGTGGCCAAAACTTCTTAAAACACCCGCATGTCATGACACGGTCTGATTTCCTTATGCAGTTTAGGTACAGGCTTCTCACCGCATTGCAGCACTCCTCACTGGATGGCGGACCCTTTGACTTTCCACGCAAGAAAGAGAGACATGGGTTCATCGTCCCTCCCCACTGTGAGTTGATCAGCTTGAACGGTTATGGTCAGAAGAAGGAAGACAATGATGGTTATTCTGAGGATGATGTCTTTGGTGGCCAGGATCAACATTTTGGGGGGGTGTTTGAGGTGAAAATAGATGGATGGTCGTGCGGTTTGATGGTTTTGGGCGAGGAAATATAGTAAGAAGATCGATGTGATCACATCGATGATATCTCTTTATATATGCTGATGGTGGATAATTGATAGTATTATTAAATAGTTTAATGGATGACAGCTGATATTAAAATACTTTTATTGTTAATAGCTTAAGTTAAAAGGGGTTTATCAAATTAGCCAAATTGGTTGTTTTTGTATTTATTTTTTAAAATTTGTCTAATAAATCGTTTATAATTTATGAAAAGTGACAAATAGTTTATGAATGATTTTATTAGGAGTGTTGGTTTTTGGGTCAGTTTTTTTCTTACACATGCAGTCATTTTTTCGGATGTGTAGTCATAGTTTAATTTTTTAGGATACACAATTGAAAAAAATATTTTTATTCATAAATATGATTATTACCAATATTGTCTTATTAAGTAAAGTATTTAAAAAATAAAATAAAAGTTGTAGAATAAGTGGAAAAAAATTTTATTGGAACAAGATTTTTTTTAGTTTATATTATAATTAATGGTGCTTACGGGTCCGGTTCCACCGGTTCCGGTTCCTGAAAATGTGTATTCGTATTCGAAACCGGTATGGGCGGTTCCGGTTCCGGTTCTGAAATCTGGATTCGCTTTGGATTCGGTCAAAAAACCGGTTCCGGTCTGATCGGTTCCGACCGGTTCCGGAAATATTCGATCGACTCCAGTTACTTCGTTTTAGCTCCGATTTGAGATCCGTTGAGCGCACACGTTGCTCTTTTCATCCACTTTACTCCTAGATAGGTTATTCTTCATGTTTATAATCTTAAATGTGTAAGAAACAAAGACTTAGGAATTTTTATTGAATTTACAAAAAATAAGGAACAAAGAGAATTTTATTATATGATTCACTGCCTCATTAAAACCTTATTAGGTAAAAACCCATTGGGAATAGCCTAATAAGGAAAAAAAGTACAACTACTAAGAAGTTACATTTTAAAAACCCAACGATAACTTCAACCGGTTCCGGGGCGGTTCCGGTTCCGAATCCGACGACAGTTCCAGGCAGTTCCAGGCGGTTCTAGGCGGTTCCGGTTCCGGTTCCGTGCCCGGTTCGGGCCCGAATCTCAAAACTTGTATTCATATTCGGAACTGGCTGAGGCGGTTCGGTTCCGGTTCCCACCGGTTCTCGACCGGTTCCGGTTCCAATCGGTTCCTGGTAGAACCGCCGGTTCGGGGTAGAACCGGACCCGATGGCCACCATTAACTATGATTATGAATAGTTTTAAGAATGTTTTTAATATAGAACTGAATTTGTGTTTAAAATTTTTTCTTTAAAAAAAATTTGGTTACGAGTGACCCTTAATCAATAAAAAAAGGACAAAAAAAACAGATGCTCTAAATAACTGTCAAAAAAGGATGAAAAAAATGGACGGTCCAACTAACCATCCACTGTTTGACTGTTCGAAAATGGACACTAGTTGAAGTGTCCTTTTTTGGACGGTGTGAAAACGGACGACTAGTTGGAGTGTCTGTTTTCGGACGGCTAGTTGAAGCGTCCGTTTTCAGATGGCTAGTTAGAGCGTCCGTTTCAGACAGTTCAAAAATGGACGACTAGTTGGAGTGTCCGTTTTCGGACGGTTCAAAAACGGACGACTAGTTGGAGTGTCCATTTTTCGTCCTTTCCGGACAGATCAGAAACAGATGGCTAGTTGGAGCGTCCATTTTTTTCGTACTTTTCGGACGGATCAGAAACGAAAGGCTAGTTGGAGCGTTCGTTTTTTTTTCGTCCTTTACGGACAGTTAAAAACGGATGGCTGGTTGAAGCGTCCATTTTTTCACCCTTTTCGAAAAGATTGAGGTCCCAAATTCATTTTCATTGAACCAAATCATTTTTAAAACTATTCATAATCATCTTATAATGTAAAAATATCAAGTTGGAATAAAATTCTTTTTCTATCATTTAACAACTATCTAAAACTTTTATTTTACTTTTTAAACAAGTTATTGAATGATACAATATTTGTAATAACCATATTTATTAATTAAAAAACATTTATTTTTACTGTACACCTTAACGTGATTATCATTATAAATTCTAAAAAACTAACTGCATATTTTTTATATGACTGAAAAATCCAAAAAATTTGACTACAAAACCCGTTTTACTAAAATGTCAACACTTAACAATTTATTCGCAAATTTAATAACTTATTGATAATTTATTACAAAAGCGAAAAAAAATAGAATCAGATAATTATTTTGAAATTATCAAGAAACATTCAAACTATATTAAATACATTTATTACTGATTCAATAAATAATCAATAAATTTTAAGCTAACAAATTCACGAGCACACAGTGAAGGGATGGTTGTGCTATCGGTCTCCGTGTTTTTACTTTTCGAACAGATGCATGTATATGGTTATTGAATTTGAATGCGTTACCAGAGTCAACGGCCAACGTGTGTATGCAGTTTCCTATGTGATTAAACATAGTCAAAGTTGTATTGTAGTAGGTAGCAAAGTAACGGTCGTGCTTGTTTTTATAGGGAGTGTTTGTTTTTTTTTTTTTGAAATAAATGATGAATATATAAGTGGTAAAGGATTACAAGAAAGTTAGATACATAGAGGGTCTATGTAGCTGAGAACTAATAAGGCCTTCCCAGCTAAGAGGGGGCCGAATTTACAAGAGCCAACTGGCACTAGACAAAATAACCATAAAAGAAAATAGCGAAGCACTGACAAGGTAAACACAATGCCAACTGCCTTATTACAATAACATACAAAGAGCTCCTAAGAAAAGGACTCAAGAGCATAGGATTCTATCAAGCCAATCCAAATCTGTACTGGTTGCATTCCTCTTCGTCCCTATGATAGCTTTTATGGCGATCTTGATGTCAGAAATTATGAGTGAGGGATCTCTAGCTTGGTTGGCCATGGCTCGTTTGCATCTCTCGATCCAGAGATAATAGACAACGTTTGCGACAGCCGCTCTCTTCACTAGATCAATTGGCCTCCGTCTCCTGCAATATCGGCTGATCCAGGCTGAGCAGCTACGGAGGCTACTCCTGTTTGTGGGGATACCCAACCAATCACAAGTGCTCCACCAAACTCTGCTCGAGTACCTGCAATGAAAAAACAGATGGTCGCTTGTCTCCTGAGCATGCTCACAGAGCCAGCACCTGTTAGCAATACAAATGCCCCAAGATTGGAGCTTATCGCAGGTTTTAAGCCTGCCTTTTAGAGATACCCATAAGATAAATTTAGCCTTGGGGACAGACCATGTGTTCCAGCAGACATTGAACCAGGGGAAGGGTCGGGTAGGGATGGAGACATCATTATACAATAAGCTGACCCTAGGCCGTCTAGGATAGGATTGGAAGAGCGAAATGGCATCATTGGGCGTGCCACATTGCTCTATCCACCAGTTCCTTGCATGAAGGATAGCTTTCCAGATCCATGGATCATTCCCTTTAGCCGTGGTCGTCCAAATGGTAAGAGATGATGGATTGGCCAGGAAGAGATGATGGATCCACTGGATCCACAGGCGCTCATGGTCGTGGGCTATGGCTGAGATAGTCTTGAGCATGAAGCACATGTTCCATTTATGGATGTCCTTAAGCCCCAGACCCCCATTTTTCTTAGAGTTTGTGGTGGAGCTCCAAGCCACTGGAGGAGCGGAGCTATTTTCCGCCTCTCCTGACCAAAGGAACGATCGAAAGCAATTGTTGACTCTTTTGATGACAGACTTAGGGATAGTGATACAGGAGGCCCAGAAGCCAACAATACAAAAAAGAGTACTTTGAATGAGAGCGAGCCTGCCCGCAAAGGAGAGGGATTTACTGCTCCAGGATGTGATAGCTTTACGGATGCTATCCATTAAGGGGTTGAAGTCAGCAGCTTTAGGCTTCCTAGCTGTGATAGGGATGCCCAGATAACGAAAAGGGAAGGACCCCTTATTGAATCTCGTGAGTTGTATAAGTGAGTCTGCAAGCGCGGGGGTAACCCCACCCAGGAAGAGGTCAGATTTGGAAGGGTTAAGCATTAGCCCAGAGGCCTCAGAGAACAGGTTAATTTTGTCAAGCATCAAAGTGATGGAGCATTGATCACCTCTACAAAATAGAAGGGCGTCATCCGCAAAGAAAAGATGGGAGATGCGAAGAGCTTTGCATGATGGGTGGTAATGGAATCCAGGAGTACTCTTAAGTTGGTCAAGCAAGCGGGAGAGCATGTCCATAACCAGAGAGAAAAGGTAAGGAGAAAGGGGGTCCCCTTGACGCAAGCCTCGCTTCCCTTTGAAGGAAGCAGATGGTGAGCCATTGATGTTTATTGAGAAGGAGGTGGTGGAGACACATTGCATGATCCAGTTCATAAATTCCGGGGGGAAATTTAGGAAGGAGAGGGTGTCCTGGAGGAAGGTCCAGTCAACAGTGTCAAAAGCCTTTTTAATGTCCATCTTCATAGTGCACCGCGGGGAAATATGAGCTCTTTGATAGCTTTTCATGAGGCATGAGCAGAGTTGAATATTGTCTGAGATGAGGCGGCCCTTAATGAAAGCCCCTTGGCTGGTACTCACAAGGGAGGGGAGGACATTCTTAAGTCTCTCTGCAAGGATTTTACTGATGATTTTATAAAGGGTGTTACAGCAGGAGATAGGTCTGTAATCTCCAGGGGAAGAGGCATTGTCCGACTTTGGGATGAGCGTGATGAGGGTGGCATTAATCTCTTTGAGAAGCTTCCCACTATGGAAGAAGCTTTTAATTGCATCACATATGTCATCGCCAATAAGGGCCCAGGCAGCTTTGAAGAATTTGGCAGAATAACCGTCCGGACCTGGTGCTTTATCATCCCCAATGGCAAAGAGCGCTGCCTTAATAGCAACGTTATCGACCGGCCGGATTAGGGAATCCCAGGATGAATGGTCCAGCAGTCTACAATTGTCTAGGCTAAGATCAGTGAGGGAACGACAAAGGGTTGCTCTCGTCCCAAGGGTTTGCTGGAAGTGGTTAACTAGACAATTCTCTATGTCCGGAGGATTATTGAGCACATCCCCCTGATCATTTGTAATGGACGCTATGGAGTTTTTGTTCCTTCTCGCCTTTATGGCTCTATGGTAGAAGGAAGAGTTAGAATCTGCTAGCTTTAGCCAGCGGGTTTTCGAAAGCTGGCGGCAGAAGCTCATGGGCATCCCTTTCAAGGAGCTTATGCCTCAGAGATTTCTCAAGGGAGATTAGGGTTGGGTTCCACGGATCCAGGTCCAAGCTTTTCTGAACGTCAGCGAGGTCATTGCGGAGGCTTTGACCTTTGTCCCCAATGGAGGCATACTCCTTTTTATGGAGAGAGATGAGCCCGGATCTTAGGTGACGGAGCCTCTGAACGATAGAGTGCATACGGCTCCCCCTAAGAGGGATGTCCCACGCGTCCTTGACGATTTGAAGGAAGGAGGGGTCCTGGGTCCACAAATTGAGAAACTTAAAAGTTCTCCTTCGTGGGGCTGGGGCGGGAAGGGTAATGATCATCGGGCTATGGTCCGAGACCAAGGGAGGGAGAAAGGTGGCAAAGCTTGTGGGGAACCTCAGAATCCATTCCTCATTGACTAGAACTTGGTCGATTTTTCCTAGGACGCGTCTGTGATCAAATTGGTTATTCCACCAGGTAAGAAATCGTCCATAGAACCGGAGGTCCTGTAACTCAGCTTTGGAGACACAATCAGCAAAGTCACGGTAGTCACTCGGCAGAGGGCTCCGCGTGCTGATCCTATCTTGAGCGTATAGGATATTGTTAAAGTCCCCAGCCACTACCCACGGCCCTGTTATGGTGTGGGAGAGACTGATGATATCCTCCCAAAGGTGGGCCCTGAGGCTGGGGTTGTTGCTACCGTAGACAATTGAGATGGTAAGATCAAAGCTACCTATGATAGAAGCCTTGCAAGAAAGAATTTGATCAGAGCAATGGATGGGGATTAGTGTGAAGATGGAGGGGTTATAGAGGATCCAGATGCGCCCATATTGGTGAGCCCCATAGTTGTGGACAATACTCCAAGCAGGGAAGAAGCGAGCTAGAATAGCTTGATGATTTTGGAAGGAAACGTGGGTTTCAAGGAGGCTAAACAGGCAAAGATTGTTGTTAGCCACAAGTTTTTGGATCTCAAGGAGCTTGGGTCGATTGTTGCAACCCCTAACATTCCATACAGCCAGATTCATAGAAAGGTGGTAGAGGAGGGGGCGAGGAGGGCATTGCCCTTATCCAAGATAGCAAACGAATTGGTAAGCTGGAGGGAGAGGTCCTCAGAGGTGGACTTCAGAGTCTCATCAGGAGGCCTCCTTCCATTGGAGGGGACCTCCTGCCACGGTTCTTCCATGATAGGATCTAGAACAAGCTATAGAGAGGGGGACATTAATGAGGGGGGGGGGGGGAAGCAGTCCCCCTGGGGAAACAAGATCAAGAGCACCAGAAGGGGGGCTAGAAGTCTGGGCAAGGGCCAGTTGAGCGGTAAGACTCGGGGGAGGGGCCTTAGGCGTCAAGGTCAGAGAGCTCGAAGGATTGGGGCTAGGAGTCTTAGCAGGGGAGGCCTGGGGGGCTACATTATCATCTGGAGTAGGCTGATCTGAGGAGGCCTGCAGATTGGGCCTTTGGCCTAGAGCGTGAGAGCGCACCCTCGGGGCAAGACCCGGACGATGGGAGGGCAGATTAGACACCTGAGAGGGCTTGGTTCGGGTTGGTCCTTGGCGGCCTTGACTTGGACAGCGAGCAGAGGAATGCCCAAGGACGCTACAGGAGGAGCAAGTGATTGGCTCCCATTCATAAACCACATGCTGGACTATGGAGCCACTAAGGGCACGAATCTCGATTTCTCTAACCAGATCAAGGTTGAAGTCCACTTCTACGAGGACCCTAGCATAGGAAATCCTAGTTTTTGAGGCTGTGGATTGATCAGAATGAAGAGGTGAGCCAATCTTAGAGCATATCTTCCTAAGGCTAGATTGGGACCAAAGGCTAGTATGGAGGCCCGGGAGCTGGATCCAAACGGGGATGCGATTAAGATCTTTTGGATTAAAGGAAAAGTCAGGGGACCATTTTTTAAGAACAAGAGGGGACGAGTACAGGAGCCAGGGGCCCTTGTCGAGAACTTGTTGGAGGTCCTCCTCTTTATCGAACCGAAATAGGAACCATCCTTCCTCATGGAGAAGGATTTGAGGGGTAGCTACAAAGTTCCAGGCTCTCTTCACAAATTCTCTAACCACATTAAAGCCAAATTTTTTCCCCCAGATATGGCCTACTAACGCGTTCTTCCAGTAGTCAATTTCAGGCAATAAATCTTCCTCCACAATAGAGACAAACGGACTATCATTATCTATACCGTCACTACTATCAGCTCGCAAGTTCATGCCAAAGTTTGACTTTTGTTTTGCAAGAAGCATATCAAGAAATGAAGGGGTAGATTTAGTACCTGTCGAGCTAGGGTTTCTCCCTTTGCTCGGGACGTTAGACCTGGTGGTTCTTTTAGCAATTGGAACGCGATTACCCACTTTGCCTCCTACGGGCTGCACGCTGATGAGAGGTGGGAAAGCTTGGTCCACTGCTACGGGGGGCACGGGTCTTGCCGATTAAGATAGTTTTGCAGCGCTAGGTCCGGAGGGGGGCCCGAAAGCTCAACGAACAATTCTAAAGCCGGGTTCCCAGATGGGTCATCCGGGACAACCTGGACACTCCCATTTTTATGAAATATGATGTGAGGATCACTGAATGGGGTGCCTGGTTCAACATTTGGCTGGAGCTCTCCGCAAATGTTCAATCCATCAGAATTCTCCCCAGCCACAACACCACAACCGTTAACAGGGGCAGCATTATTACCAGCAGGAACACCAGACTCAACGAGTTGTGAACTAGCATTCACAACAGACAGTGAACGTGACTCAGAAGAATCCCCCATTTCCGAAATCGCACAGGATCCACCCATAGAGACAGGCAACAGATTGGGCTCGCTGACAACACCCAAGATTGGGCTCGGCTCTTGAGCGCAAGGCGAAGCCGCATCTGGTGGGAGAGCGCCGTCACCAACAGGGCTTGGGCACGGCTCTTTAGCGTGAGAAGCTACCACATCTGGAGTGGGGAGGACTCCTTCGCTAGCCACCATGGTCGCAGATCTGCTACCGACGCCAGGCTGGGGAAGAACGGCAGCTGCTACCGACGCCAGCGATGCGTCCGACAACAGGGGAGCTTCAACGCCCGACGAGTTCGGAAGAGCAGAAGATGAAGACAGAGGAGCAGCACCGGTCGAGGAAGACTCCCGCGAACCAGTCGACACGACCAAGGGAGTAGAGCTAGTCGACGCCGGGTCAGGGTAGCCACGGGTGCTTGGCCGCCTGCGAGACATCGGGGAGAGACAGCGAGCAGGGGAGGAGAAGCTTGAAGAGAAACCGGGGGGGGGAGCTCGGGGGGGAAGCACCGCCAATGGGGGGGCCGGCACCACCGGCGGGCGGCGTGTCCACCAAGGAGCTCAGATTACGTTGATGGGGCGGCGCACTAGCAGGGACGAGGCGACCGTTGGAGGAGACAAGAGGGGAGCGTATTTCATTAGAGAGAGAAGATACATATATATCTGTAACTCTTATAGGGAGTGTTTGTTGTTTCCGAACAAAGCAAATGGTAGTTGTATTTTGATAATGTTTCATATTTTCTCCTCTATTTTATTGTAGTTAATCTGGCGAATGATAAAACCGTTGGACATCAACTTCGTTATACTCGGCTTGCACAAATTTATTTTGTACAAAAAAAAACTCTATAGTTTGGTTGATCATTATCGGATGAATATTAAGATATATTTCAAGGGATATGAATTAAACATGAAGTTTATCTTTGTCAGAAGATGCTATAAGAAAGGGCAAATTTCATTTGTAAAGTAGAGTTAAACAATTCTAAGTGAGAATTCAAGAACTTCATAAGGGGGATAGATTAATGAGAAATTTTGGACAAACCTCACATAAGAATTACTCGGTAGTATTACTTTGCTTGTGAAGACGGATCGAAGATTTGTCGAATATATCCTTTGAAGAGCTAGTTGTGCTGCTTGTGCAAGAACCATTTAAGAGGATCTTGTATATAGAGCTAATTGTGAAAATTAAAAAAATATTAAAATATCATAAAATACTAAAAGAATTAATATTTCTTTGTTTTTTAGTTATTAAGTACAATAAAAAATATGATGTTTGAACATATAATGTACATCCATTATTTTATCAATTTATACCAATTAAATACCATAATTTATACAAATTAAGTATCATAATTTTTTCTCTACATTTTTTTAATTTATTATTTTGTACCAATTTAAATTATAGTAGATAAATTAAAAATAGATTAAAAATTATGATACTTAATTGGTATAATTCATTCCAAGAATGTTCTTATAAAAATTTACTCTAGTTGTTGCGATTTTTTGTAACTTCTTTATTCTGTTTTGTTAAATATATATTTACTTTAAAGAAGTTATTTTTTATGTTCTTTTTTATCATATTTTCTATAATCGTAATTTATTAGAACTAGAATGTTGAAAAAATATTTTGTTGAAATTTACCTATGCAAGTGTAATATATAGGTACATACTGAATAGGTTCTAGGTGGTTTATTACGGGATTCATGGTGTTTAGTTATATTGAAGCCAGTGTATTATATCATGTCTGCTAGAAAGAGTACCAATCTTTACGTATAGTGTTTGAGGTGTTTCATTCTGATGGTTTGTACTTTTTTGCAAACACATCTAGTATCTCATTAACATATGATGCCAATAACTCTCATTTATCAATGGTATTTTTTTAAAACCGGATAAAGTATTCAAAACGACATTCATAAACTTGTAGGTTTTGTTTACTTACACAGGTAATTTAAAACACCACAATGAACATAACCAAATACCAAATAATGATTCACTTAGTACATCATCAATATAATACCAAACTACCTATATTGAACATTATGATAACCAACTACCTATATTGAAGCACCAACGATATGATACCAAACCGTCTACGTACCATATGATACCAACCTATCTACCATATGATGCCAAACTTTCTAAAAATATTTGATGCCAAACTATCTAAGATTTGATACCAAGCTATCTACAATATGATACCAAACTATCTACCATATGATACCAAACTATCTACGAATTTACGATATGTGAAATACCCCGTAATTAAAAACAGTGATTAATTAGGCTAATAAATAATTTAGAAGCTTAATTAAGTGTAAATAATCATGAGGGAACAAATCCCGAAGAAACGGATCCCTAAATGGTTTAAAAACATTACCGAACCTTAAAGCACGTTTTTCGAGGTAACCGGGAAAACGTGTCTTTAAGCGGGTCAAATAGACTCGTACAATTTTGGTCAACTAAATAATCATTAATAATATTAGTGAAGCCTTAGGACCAATAAAATCAATAAAACGAGAGATTAGTAAAAATGTCAAAAACGGGAAGTTTGAGGTAGAAACATAAATAACCAAAACTTATGTGTCCACTTTTAAAATAAAAGTGTAAACTGTTTGTGTGTGTGGGCTGTCAGCCGATGGGCTCCCCCTCTCTCACACTCTCTTCTTATTTACAAACAAACAAAATAATTAAAAGCAAAAAGCAACTATTTACTTACTTCCTCCCTCACTCACATTCTCTCTCTCCTATCTCTATTCTCTTCTCTCACGTGAATCCCCCTCCCTCACTCTCTGATTTTTTCCTTTCTTCTACCTCCCAACCGATGGCTATGGTGATTTGAGCAAACTCACAAAACTCCATCTTCTCTCCTCTTGTTACTCCCTCAAATCTCCTCCAAAAATTACAAAACTTGCACCATTGGAATCCTCTCATCAAGGGGAACATTTCCCTCTTTCCAAAATTCGAAAACAAGAACTTTCATCTCCATGGGTATTCTTGTTTTGGAGCTTCAAGACCACCATTAGAAGGCCCTCCTTCTCCTCTTTGGTTTAAGGTAAAAAGAAGTCCAAAACTACTTCCTTTTCTTGCTCTCATTTGCAAAATAAATTTCAAGTTTTGAACTCCTTGCTCCTTTGTACCCAGCCGATTTTGGCATTCTTGAAGGAGTGGAAAGATTGTTCTTGAGCCATTCCAAGCATTACATAAACCCTTGGAAGGTAATACATCTCTAAACCCTAAAACTGCATTAAAAGCTTAAATAATGTTAGGGTTAGTTTTTAGTATTGAAGTGTGTATATATATGTGGGCTGTAGTGTTAGAATTTTGGTTGCTAAACCGGTGGGAATAGGAAGAGGAAGGAAAGAGAGAAGGAAGAAGCAAGAAGAGAAAAACAACTAGAAGAAGAACAAGGTAAAATGATGCTCTCTTGTGTAGTTTAGTAATGCATTATGTAACATATTTTTAGAAGTAAAAATTTGTATTGTAAAATGGTAATGTAGTAGTAGTGTAATGTGTAGGAAGAAACAAGTGTTTTAAGCCTTTAAAAGATATGTAAAACTTATTGAAAACATAGATGGGAGTCAATGTTTGAGTGTAGGAAATTTAATGTTGTTAGTGTAGTATTTGTGTATGAGAATTGGGTATATTGCTATTGTTTATAAACAGGTGGTGTGGACCATTAATGTGTGAATAAACAATGTGGTGAGAGTATAAAATTATAGGGGAGGTCATGGCAAAATTTACCTAGGAATAGAACACTTAAGAGATTAGAAACTAGGTGAATGGCATAGATTGTAACAGATTTTGATAGAGAAAGATGGAGGGTGTAATAGGATAGAGAGTTAATGTAGTTGTAATACATTAGAGGTGCTAGAAATGACATTAGAAGAGGGAGCCATGGATGGGGAGTGTTAGAGCAAAAATCTGTAGCAAAATACATTAAGGAAGAAAACAATGTAAGTGTTGAAGTGAAACTAGGAAAATTATGTGTATAAGTTAGTATAGAATTGTGTAATGAATTAGGAAATGAATTAGCATGATTTAGGGTGTTTAAATTGTACTAAAACATGTTAGGATGTATGTAGGAAGATTGGGGAAGCAATGGGTGTAATTGGGAAGGAAAAATAAGGCCTGTAGCACAATCTGCTACCGTCCGACCCACAGCCTGGATCGGACGCTGGGTCGGACAAGGCCTGAACAACGATAATAAAACATTCTGGAATGATCCGACCCAGGGCCGTGAGTCGGACATGGGTCGGACAGGCAAAAAAAAACTGTTGTCGAAGTTTCTGACTCCGTCTGACCCAGAGGGTGAGTCGGACGTGGGTGATGAGTGTGAAATATGAATGGTTTTAGTGGTCTGTAATGCCTAATTTGTATACGCGCATCGATAATATTCTACACTTATCTTACGTTTTCCTTTGGTTTGTTGTTTGGTAAGGCTTGATACCTTTTTCTATGATTAAATGCAGAGAAAAGCCCAGGAAACAGTAGATTAACTCACAAGGGAGATGTTGCAATAAACGGGGGTCGAATTGGAGTCAGAACGATGAATTTAGAGGATTTTGAAGGTGTGTCCGAGCTTGTGTCCGAACTTCCAAGCTCGGACACAAGTCGAGAGTTAGAAGCGCTGTGCCTGATGGAGTGTCCGAACTTCGGTCCGAGCATCGAAGTTCGGACATGGGTCGAGAATCATAATGAGAAAAGACGGAAGACTGACTTACGGTGCATGTCCGAACTTGTGTCCGAACATCCAAGTTCGGACACAAGTCGAGACTTTTGGAATTGGAGCGCTCAAAGCATTGTGTCCGAACATTGAAGGTCGGACCAATGTTCGGACGACACGTTAATTTCAGCATAAACTCGGCGTTTTGAAGGGAAAAAGAGGAAGAAAGTCTATTTAAATGACCTAATCAGAGGGGGAGGACATTCATTCATCATCGATCATTACATCACCCACTCTCATACTGGTAAACAACGTTCTCTCCACTCATCCACACCATTAGCATCAGTTTCACCTTCATCCATATTCACCAAGCGCATCACCATCATTCTGGAGGAGCATCGACAGAAGGGAGTGGGACCATCATCTTCAACCTTACGCCGGCGGCTTCTGATTCTGGATAATCGTTCAATTCGAGGGGTTTTCTTCCTCTAGATGAATTCTACATTGATTGTATTTATCTGTTTCTTGGCAATGTCTGGCTAGTAGGGATTTACTCTGGGGTAGGGTTGTTCGTAATGGATACAATGTAGTTAAGAATTCTGCAATTTGATTATGAGACTGTAATGGATTGTTTCCAGGTTAATGATTATCATTCTTCTTCTCTATTAATTTCGCAAGTTTATAGAGTTGTTCTGCGAAACCTATTAGGATCAGACAAAGTGATTAATAGGGAGTTCGAATTAACCTGGGGATTTAGGGAATGATTAGTCGGATAGATAATCTTTCCTACAAACGTTAACAATTCTTTGTGCTTATTCCGCCTATATGTGTTTTGCCAACTGCTAGATTAGAGTTGACATGTTCTGATAGGTGAGCTCTTCAATGAACTAGGATTTAGCATTGAAGAGATAGGAAGAATTGGCCTTTCCATTTCTCATAATTGAATTGTAGACGTTACAAGATTCAACCAGTAAAGAACGACCCGAACCCGGAGTTTCACTCACTTTATTAAACTCATCATTCACTTTCATTAACTGTTTATTTGAACTTTGATTTGCATTTATTCAATTCAAACACGAAAACAATTCACAACCCCCCCTGAATTTCCAGTTTTCTTAGGACTTAGGCTTATTTATTCAAGTCCCGCGGTTCGATATCTAGTTGCTTAACTTGCTATACTATAGTGACCGGGATTTTTGCAACCCGACAGGATTTTCGTTTTATTAGTTTCTAGGTTTATTACTTTAGTTTTAGTAGGACAATTGTGCAGGTGTTTGGTGAATGCACGGTACTCGATCTCGAGGCCCACCAAGATTCAATTTAGACCTAGAGATCAACCGTACAGCTCGTAGGGCGAGAAGAGCACTCACCTTCGCCATGGCTGCTAACAGACAAGCCAATGCTGAGCAGGCCACATTGGGAAGAATTAATCGCCCGCCAGCTGCTCCTAGAAGAGGGCCTGTGACTCTACCGAACCTCACAGCAGAATTAACAGAGAATGGCAAAAGTTAAACCAAGCCATCAAACAAACGCTGTCAGGAATCATCCAGCAGGGACCTTCTCAGGCGCAGACCCGGCTGATGCACTCGACCATGTCCATCAGTTCTTAGTCCATCTGGATTCGTTGGGGATGTCTCAAGGGCTTGAGGAGTATGCTCGGTTGTGCTTATTTCAGCACAGTCTATCAGGGGAAGCCTCGAAGTGGTTCCACCGTCTACCACCAGGTATCATCACTACCTGGGAGCTGTTGACAGAGGTTTTATGAGAAGTATATCCCCATCTCCCGGACCAGACAGATGATCGCTGACCTGACCGCCTTCAGACAGTCCGGCGTGAGACAATCTGCGAAGCTTGGGATAGATTCAAGGAGCTGCTCCGCCAGTGCCCGCATCACGGTCAGAACATGACATCTTTGGCCCAGGGGTTCTTCCAAGGGCTGAGAGATGAGCACAGAGGCGAGGTCAGAGCCGCACTGGGTGGAAATGCTTGCTAAAAGGGAGAGGAATTTATGTCAGCCATGGAGTCCTACTGCGAGGAGCTCCGCCAGTGGAGCAACAGTGGTGGAAGAGTTTCACAGTTGGGCAGACCTCTCTCGGACTCCAGATCCTATGATGGAGCAGATTGCTGCTGAGCAGGCCCATTAAGTACACAGTGGGCATGGCGAAGATGCTCGAGCAGCTCACTATGGGACAGACATCTGTGCACCGTCAAGAAGGTGTCTACTGGTCCAAATGAGGTATGCTGTTCTCAGTGTGGAGACAGCCATGATTATGACGACTGCCCGATGGTTGCTGAGATGAGGCAGACTGAGGAGGCAAATATAATTGGTCAGTACAACAGGCAGCCTTGGATGCAGAACCAGCATCCAAACCTGAGGTACGGAAATCCAAATAACGCCCTCAACTCACAGCAGATGCAGCCTCAGAGGGCAAGTCAGGGAGGACCACCCGGTTTTGTTAGGCCCCCATACAATCAGTTTAGGCCACAGCAGTCTCCAGCTCAGCCATCATCACTGAGCTCGAACAATGCTAATGAAGGAGATGATGGATAAACTGATGGCCTCTCAAGAACAACAACAGTGATAAATCAGAATCTGGCAGCTGGCCAGCAAAACTTGAGAACGCCATGGTGGAGATGCAAGGAACGATGAGTCAGTTGACTCA
The DNA here is from genome assembly GCA_023374045.1 of Limonium bicolor. Taxonomy (NCBI): domain Eukaryota; kingdom Viridiplantae; phylum Streptophyta; class Magnoliopsida; order Caryophyllales; family Plumbaginaceae; genus Limonium; species Limonium bicolor. The sequence continues at coordinate 220,871,051 of CM041776.1, read as the reverse complement.
GTTCCTTACAGCAGAGACCGTCTGGATCACTGCCTTCCCAACCAGACCCCAATCCTAAAGCTCAGTTGAAGGCAGTGACGGTCTCAGAAACCGTGGTAGTTGAGGACTGTCAGATTCTGAAGAGGTGGCAGCAGTTACCTTAAGAAGTGGGAAGCAATTGATAAATAGAAATCAAGTGGCTGAGGATCAAGCTGACGAGGAGACCGGTCGCCCTTCTTCTAGCACTGGTGCACCGTCAGGGCCCTCAGCCCCTCCTGAGGTAGTTGTTGAGGAGACCCAGGCTCCTATTTCTTCCCCTTCTCATATTTTAATGCTAAAAACTCCAAGGGTAAGGTGGTTCCTAAGGAACTTCCTTTCCCTAATAGATTAAAAGAGAAAGAACTTGATGATCAATTTGGGAAAATTTTTAGTGTATTTTCGAAGCTTACTATTAATATTCCCTTGATTGATGCTATCAAGCAGATGCCTAACTATGCTCGCTTTGTGAAGGATTTGATTTCTAACAAGCGAAGGTTCAAGGAAAAGGAGATTGTTCAGCTGACAGAGACGTGCTCTGCAGCCATCCAGCAGAAGCTCCCTCTGAAGTGTGGAGATCCAGGGCAGCCCATCATCCCTTGCACCATCGGAGACATGGACTGTGGGTATGGACTCTGCGACCTTGGAGCAAGCATAAATTTGATGCCGTATTCCATGTTTAGGAAGCTTCATGCTGGTGAGCTTGTCCCAATCAACTTTAATCTGCAATTAGCTGATCGTTCGTCAATCAAACCTCGTGGTATGGTTGAGAACGTTGTGGTAGGTGTTGGTAACTTCTTCTTCCCTGCTGATTTTGTTATTCTTGATATGGATGAGGATGTTGAAGTGCCATTAATTTTGGGTAGACCATCCTGCGAACTGCTAAAACTGTCATTGATGTTGACAAAGGAAAAATCACCCTTAAATTTAATAATGAGGAGCTTAGTTTTGATATCACCAAGATGATGAGAACAAATGCTTCCTCATGCTGTGCTTTCTATTGATGTCGACTATACTGATGATTATGATGCATTTGTCGCTGAAAGTACTGATGACTCTTCCTTCCTGTTTAGAATTCTGATCTGTTAGAACAGGTGTTATGCCACTCGATTGAGGATGACAAGGAGAGCACTGAGGTAGCTACTGTTGTCCAGCAGCTTAACCAGGGACGAACCTATTTTCGCCCTCATGCTCCTCCTGTGGAGCCACTGGACAGGCCTACTCAGAGGCTCATTCCTTCAGTAGAGAAACCCCCTACTCTTGAATTAAAAACTCTCCCTTCAAACTTAAATATGCTTTCTTGGCAGAGGGTAGCGCCCTGCCGGTTATTATTTCTTCTTTTTTGTCTGTTTCGCAGGAAAGCAGACTTCTGGAGGTATTAAGAAGGCACAAGGGAGCATTGGGGTGGTCAGTGGCAGATATAAAAGGGATTAGTCCAGGGTTCTACACTCATCGGATCTACATGGAAGATAGTATCAAACCAGTGAGGCAACCCCAGAGGAGATTAAACCCCAACCTGAAGGAAGTAGTGAAAGCTGAGGTATTAAAGCTCTTGGATGCGGGCATCATCTACCCCATCTCTGACAGCCGCTGGGTTTCTCCTGTGCAAGTCGTTCCCAAGAAAGGAGGAATTGTGGCGGTGCCCAATGATAAGGGAGAACTGGTGCCTCAAAGACAGACCACTGGCTGGAGGATGTGCATAGACTACAGGCGTTTGAACGAGGCCACAAGGAAGGACCATTTCCCGCTGCCGTTCATCGATCAGATGTTGGAGCGGCTGGCTGGGCAGGAGTACTACTGTTTCCTTGATGGATACAGCGGTTACTTCCAGATTCCCATCGCGCCAGAGGATCAGGAGAAGACCACCTTCACCTGCCCTTATGGCACGTTTGCCTATAGGAGGATGCCATTTGGTCTCTGCAACGCACCAGCCACCTTCCAGCGGTGCATGATGGCCATTTTCAACGAATTTATTGAGAAGAGCATAGAAGTCTTCATGGACGACTTCTCGGTATATGGCCAGAATTTTGATGTGTGTCTTGATCATCTGGATAGATACTAAGCAGATGTGAGGAGACCCACCTGGTTTTAAATTGGGAGAAGTGCCATTTTATGGTACATGAGGGTATAGTGCTTCACAGGGTCTCCAAAAGACATTCAGGTGGACAAGGCAAAAGTGGAAGTCATTGAGGGGTTACCTCCTCCCACTTCAGTCAGAGGAGTTAGATCTTTTCTGGGTCACGCAGGGTTCTATCGAAGGTTCATCCAGGACTTTTCAAAATTGCGAAGCCCTTGTCTGATCTCTGCAGAAAGATGTAAAATTTCACTTCTCAGAAGAATGCTTGAAGGCTTTTCAAACCATCAAGAATAAACTCATCTCTGCCCCCATTGTGGTTCCCCCTGACTGGACCCTTCCTTTTGAGGTAATGACAGATGCTAGTGACTTTGCTGTTGGTGCTGCACTCTGTCAAAGGAAGGATAAATTTGAGGGTTATCACATATGCAGTAAGACTCTGACGGAGCCTCAAGAACTACACCACCACTGAAAGGAGCTACTTGCTGTGGTGTTCGCTCTTGACAAGTTCAGGCCTTATTTGCTGGGGAGTAAGGTAATTGCTCATACCGACCACTCCGCGTTGAAGTACTTGTTCCAAAAGAATGATTCTAAGCCTAGACTTCTAAGATGGATCCTGCTTCTCCAAGAGTTCGACTTGGAAGTTGTTGATAAGCAAGGGAAGCAGAATGGGGTAGCAGATCATTTATCGAGGCTTGAGACTCCAGATGACGGGGTCCCCATAAATGAATTCTTTCCTGACGAAACGGTCTTTGTAATTGGGAAAGTCAAAGAGCCATGGTACGCTGACTTGGCTAACTATCTTGCCTCTGGTTTGGTTCCCCATGATCTAAGTTACAACCAGAGGAAGAAGTTTCTGTCTGAGACCCGTCATTACGTTTGGGAGGACCCCTATCTCTTCAGAGTTTGTGCTGATGGTTTAATCAGAAGATGTCTCCCTGATGAAGAGGTAAACAGTGTGATAGAGTTCTGCCATTCCCGAGAGGCAGGTGGTCACCACGGTCCTACTAGGACAGCTGCTAAGGTGTTAGAGTGTGGTTTTTACTGGCCCACTCTACACAAAGATGTCCACCGCTTCTGTGCTCACTGTGATAACTGCCAGAGGATGGGGAATACTTCAAGAAGGCATGAGATGCCGCAGAAGGGAATCCTTGAAGTAGAATTATTTGATGTCTGGGGTATTGACTTCACTGGCCCATTTCCTTCCTCTCACGGAAACCACTACATCCTTGTTGCTGTAGATTATGTTTCCAAATGGGTCGAAGCAATCCCCTGCCCTTCTGCTGATGCTAGAATTGTGGTAAAATTCTTGAAGAAGAACATCTTTACCAGATTTGGTGTGCCAAGAGCTATCATCAGTGACGGAGGTTCTCACTTTTGCAACAAAGCTTTTGATTCTCTGATGACTAAGAACGGGGTGACTCATAAGGTTGCTTTACCTTATCATCCCCAAACTAACGGGCAAGCAGAAGTGAGTAACCGAGAGCTCAAATGGATTCTTCAGAAGACAGTCAACTCCTCCAGGAAGGATTGGTCTGTCAAGCTTGATGATGCTATGGGCCTATAGAACCGCATTCAAGACTCCCATTGGGATGTCCCCCTTTAAGCTGGTATACGGGAAGGCTTGTCATCTCCCAGTTGAGCTAGAGCACAGAGCTTATTGGGCTTTAAAGGCTCTTAACTTTGATTTGTGTGATGCTGGAGAGAAGAGACGATTTCAGCTTTCTGAGTTGGAGGAATTGAGAGACCAGGCATACGACAGTTCAAATCTACAAAGAGCGCACCAAGAGAATCCACGACCGGATGATTCAAAAGAGAGACTTCAAAGTGGGAGATCTGGTGCTGCTCTTTAACTCTAGACTACGTCTTTTTCCTGGGAAGCTAAAATCACACTGGGCAGGCCCTTTCAGAGTCGTAGGAGTTACATCTTATGGAGCATACGAGCTGGAAAATAAGGCTGGTGAAACCTTTAAGGTAAATGGTGCTCGTTTAAAAGGTTATCTTGGTACTGATCATAATCTTTTTCCCTTGCAGGCAATATTCTTTTTGGAGAGTGAATCCAATCCTACAGCAAAGATGAATTCTCAAGAGACGAGTTCGAACGTGAAAAAGAAATTCTCTTGGCGAATGCGAAAAGAACTGAGAAGGCTGAAGGAATTCACTGTAGGCTGTTGTAGAGCTGCTCATCACACCTCTTCTGATTAATCAAGCAGAAATTGTCTAGCTAAAGACATTAAAGAAGAGCAGCTGATTGGGAGGCAACCCAGTGTTTTCGGTACTTTTATTCTGTGTTATTCTGTTGGTTATAGTTTTGTTTTAGGGTAATGTTTTTGTTACAGTGGTTGGAGCTCAAAAAGAAACAAATTGGTGCATTTTTGGTGATGTCCGAACTTCAGTCCGAATATTGAAGTTCGGACTCAGTTCAAGAGTCTGAGGGCTGTGCAAAACGATATGTCCGAACTTCGGTCCGGACATCGAAGTTCGGACCCAACACGAGAGTCTGGCGAAACAGAAATGCGAGATGTCCGAACTTCGGTCCGAGCTTTGAAGTTCGGACACGATGCGAGGCGCTGCCCAGGTATGTATGTCCGAACTTCTGTCCGAACTTCGAAGTTCGGACACCTCGAAATTTCGGAACTTAAAGAGGGCGCGACGGACAAAAATTTCCCTAACCCTTTCTTCAACCTCTCGACAGCCGCGGCGCCCTCCATTCCCTTCTTCTCCAATCTCACCCAACTCCCTCAAATCTCCACCAAATCTCACATTCTTACTGCCAATCTGCTCGGTTTTGAGTTCTCCACCACCCTAGCACACGAAATCGACAAGAAACCCCCAAAATACTTTCGATTTTGAGCCTGTTCGATTCGAAACACTAACTGTCGCATGTGGTGAATTTCGAGTCTAATCTTGCAGATTCCTTTAGTTGTCTTGTTTCTAATCCCTCATTCAACTTGAACAAGGTATTTTCTCAACTCCACAATTTCTCTTGTTATGCTTATGTTGAGTTTCTAAATCTGAAGCAAAATTAGACAAGAAGGTGATGTCTGAGTAGAGTTGCTAGACTGAATCTACCTGTAAAAGTTTCATTACCTGCGATGGTTGGAGTTGCTAGATAGAGATGTTTAAAACTGCATTATTGTGATTTCATTGTAGACATTTGAGTGTGTGGTTTTATTGTGCATGGCTAAACTGGTAAAAAGTGAATGGGACTAAATCTGAATGAGTTACTTTCGTTTTCTGCTGTGGGTTGAACTGTTGGTAGAAGTGGTTGAACCACATTATTTGGATGTTATTTTGAATCTGTGGATTTTGCATGACTGAGATAAAACCATTGACTGAGATGGTGTCACACCGATTGAAATATACGATTTTCTGTGAATTAGATCTCTGCTGGTCATTGGTAGTAGTTCTCCGTTGCGAATGAAAAAAAAGCTGATAAATCTTTGTTGTGGAGAATACTGAATTTTTAGGGGAGACCCTGTCGGATTTTGGGTAATTATGTGCACACTTAGAACTATTTCCATGCCTTCCTTTATTTGACATTGGTTACCCTTATTGAGCAGATGCTGAGCCGAATCGCAGGCCGGGGTAAGAGGGCTGCTAGAACTGGCGAGAGTTCAAGACGCCGAAATCAGCAAGAGGAGTTTAGAAATGATGCAGCCCGTGAGTGGTTCGCCAAGGAGATGGACATAATTGCTGAGCGGTGTGTGGTGCCGGAGTTGGAGCGGCAGCTGGGACTGAGGGGGATATTAAACCCATTTGGCTGGGGCAAGATTTTGGATATGGGGGGCCCGTACTCTGAAAGAATTGTGCGCATGTTCTATGCAAATGCGATCTACCAGGATGGGCAGATCAAGTCACTTATTGATGGTGATAGAGTAGAAGTCTCCACGATGGAGATTGCGCGATATATGGACATTCCTTATCCTGCTCCCGAAGCCCCTCAACACCTCAACCCTAATGATTTCAAAGCAGCAGCTATCAACCACTATACCCCCTCATGGTTCAGGGACCGCGACGACGCAGAGGGGATGACCCATCAAAGCAGGTCGTCCCTGCTGATCTGATTCAGAGCCCACAGGAGAGAGTCCTCTTCGCACTACTGGCTGCGAATGTGGTACCACGTCAGAGCTCCGACCTAAACCAGACAGATTTTCTTCTTCTTCAGGCGGTGCTGAATCCGGCGTTTGCAGGAGCTGCCGAGGTTACATATTTGCCTTGGGTGATCTTCATGCATATGCTGCATATTATGGAGCACAAGGACCGCCACAAGCTAGGCTATCCGGTCATGCTCTGCCACATCCTTAAGAGGCAGATGGTTACCATTCCGTCTGCAGGGCTGCATGCTGCGCGGTCTCCTATTGATGTGGGAGCTCTGAAGAAGATGTGGTTTGAGCTTAGAGAGGGGGAATGGAGGAAGAAGGCTGCAGCGCGACCGCAGAAGCGCCAGCGAGAGGCGGGTGAGGGACCATCAGAGCCCGCTCCTACTGCTACACCTGACGAGGAGGAGGCTTATCTTGCACTGCCTGCCCCTGGGAGCGAGTATGTTACTCGCTATGTGTTTCATCAGCTAGAGTCTCGCTTTGATGAGATGGATCATCGCTATCAGGCGAAGATCGAGACTCTACAGCAGCAGGCCCGCCGCTCCCAGGATGACTATGACGCTCTGGTCGCTCAGTTTCAGCAGTGGCAGGCGTACTACCCGCCTCCATAGTGATTATGTTGTTGCTTGGTGCTACTCTTGTTTAGAAGCCTATTCTGGACTTCTTTTTGGATTTACTTTCAGTTGTGTTAGACTTATTTCTTTTAGTTCGATTGGGTTGTATTTTAATTTCTTTCCATTTTAGTTTATTCTACTCTTTAACTCTGAATACTGTTGTCTCTAATGCGATGCTCTAGCATACTTTTCTGTTTTGTTTGTTGAATGTGTGCAAGTATGCTTTACCGTGCTGACTCCATGCCGGACACTAGCTTGGAAGCAAGTGTGAGGAAACATTCTCCCCTACCTGGACACTAAGTGTGAGGAAGAACCTCTTCCTCAAAGCTTCACAAAAGAACTCAGGGGAGTTTTCAGTTTCTTTTTCTTTTTGGTTAATATTCGGCCCGTGCTTTAACGTGTATAACCCTGTCACTGTTCCATTCACCCTTGTGAGTCTGACACATTTAGTCCGATCTCCTTTTTGTGATAAATTTCTGAACAATGCGGACATTGCTCCTCATTAAGTGTGACGAAGGGGGAGATCTTTCTGAATGTGTCAGTCATTTATTCCCGCCCTAATTTTTGTTTGGTTTTGGGCTATGTGGGGGTAATTTCCTTAGAGTGCTTCTTAATGTTGAATACTTGGGTGGATCTTTAGTTGTGGAGTTGAGTCCGGTACTGACCTTTAGAGTTGGTTTGCTCAAAGCTGTGTGCTCTCATATCATATTTTCAAATGGCTGAATTCTGTTAAATGTCTGTGAACAAGTTGGTTGTGGAGTTAGAACTGGTTTAACTTGGAACCTCGGGGATAATGAGAATGTTTGGAATGAAGGATAAAGGCAAGGTACTCCTCTGATCTAAGTTATTTTCTGAACCAAAAACAGGCCTCTTCCATCCGGTTATTAAGTCCTTGGGGTGCTTCATCACCCATTTACCTAAGGTCGTCTGACCTGGGATAAAAGACCCAATACCGTTACAAGGATGGAGAGAAAAGTCTGGGGGATGAATTATTTGCGAAAAATTGATATGTATGCAAAAGAAAAAAAAGAGGAAGTTCTTTAAAGTCTTATGTTTATGGCAATTCCTTAAATTAGATCATGAGTACGTGGTGTTGAAAGGTTCTGCGGAATATGGCAGAACTTCACACCCCTTGTCATCCGCGGGTTTGAGAAGAGAAAAGGTTGGAAGGTTCTGAGTTACTCTATGTTTTGACTTCATGATTTGGCTTCTTCATAATCTTTTGTTTTAAAAGCGTGCTTCATTGTTTAAGAGACATGCAGTTAAGAGCAGATCGATTCTTGGGTGATTATTGTGTCTTAAACTCCTTATTTTGTGCAATCCCAAGGTTTGGCCCTGAGGCATTCTGAGACATTTTACTCCTGCTTTGCTTGAGGACAAGCAAAGGTTAAGTGTGAGGAGGTTTGATGAGTGTGAAATATGAATGGTTTTAGTGGTCTGTAATGCCTAATTTGTATACGCGCATCGATAATATTCTACACTTATCTTACGTTTTCCTTTGGTTTGTTGTTTGTTAAGGCTTGATACCTTTTTCTATGATTAAATGCAGAGAAAAGCCAAGGAAACAGTAGATTAACTCACAAGGGAGATGTTGCAATAAACGGGGGTCGAATTGGAGTCAGAACGATGAATTTAGAGGATTTTGAAGGTGTGTCCGAGCTTGTGTCCGAACTTCCAAGCTCGGACACAAGTCGAGAGTTAGAAGCGCTGTGCCTGATGGAGTGTCCGAACTTCGGTCCGAGCATCGAAGTTCGGACATGGGTCGAGAATCATAATGAGAAAAGACGGAAGACTGACTTACGGTGCATGTCCGAACTTGTGTCCTAACATCCAAGTTCGGACACAAGTCGAGACTTTTGGAATTGGAGCGCTCAAAGCATTGTGTCCGAACATTGAAGGTCGGACCAATGTTCGGACGACACGTTAATTTCAGCATAAACTCGGCGTTTTGAAGGGAAAAAGAGGAAGAAAGTCTATTTAAATGACCTAATCAGAGGGGGAGGACATTCATTCATCGATCATTACATCACCACTCTCATACTGGTAAACAACGTTCTCTCCACTCATCCACACCATTAGCATCAGTTTCACCTTCATCCATATTCACCAAGCGCATCACCATCATTCTGGAGGAGCATCAACAGAAGGGAGTGGGACCATCATCTTCAACCTTACGCCGGCGGCTTCTGATTCTGGATAATCGTTCAATTCGAGGGGTTTTCTTCCTCTAGATGAATTCTACATTGATTGTATTTATCTGTTTCTTGGCAATGTCTGGCTAGTAGGGATTTACTCTGGGGTAGGGTTGTTCGTAATGGATACAATGTAGTTAAGAATTCTGCAATTTGATTATGAGACTGTAATGGATTGTTTCCAGGTTAATGATTATCATTCTTCTTCTCTATTAATTTCGCGAGTTTATAGAGTTGTTCTGCGAAACCTATTAGGATCAGACAAGGTGATTAATAGGGAGTTCGAATTAACCTGGGGATTTGGGGAATGATTAGTCGGATAGATAATCTTTCCTACAAACGCTAACAATTCTTTGTGCTTATTCCGCCTATATGTGTTTTGCCAACTGCTAGATTAGAGTTGACATGTTCTGATAGGTGAGCTCTTCAATGAACTAGGATTTAGCATTGAAGAGATAGGAAGAATTGGCCTTTCCGTTTCTCATAATTGAATTGTAGACGTTACTAGATTCAACCAGTAAAGAACGACCCGAACCCGGAGTTTCACTCACTTTATTAAACTCATCATTCACTTTCATTAACTGTTTATTTGAACTTTGATTTGCATTTATTCAATTCAAACACAAAAACAATTCACAACCCCCCTGAATTTCCAGTTTGCTTAGGACTTAGGCTTATTTATTCAAGTCCCGCGGTTCGATATCTGGTTGCTTAACTTGCTATACTATAGTGACCGGGATTTTTGCAACCCGACAGGATTTTCATTTTATTAGTTTCTAGGTTTATTACTTTAGTTTTAGTAGGACAATTTCCCTGTTTGCAGTGGGTCGGACGCAACTTGGACAACAGAACTGAAACAATCTGGAATGGTCCGACCCAGAGGAGTATGGGTCGGACGGAATAGTGCTGGGTCGGACAGGGAGAATTTCAGAGGACGAGAATCTACTGGAATGGTCCGACCCAGGGCTTGGGTCGGACGCTGGGTCGGACGACCCATAACTTACAAAAAAAAACAGTAAGCTTGTAACTAGTATACATACATATATATGTATGTATACCCACCTATACATATGTACATATATATGTAAGTAAACCATGGATAAGTAATGAAAAGTAAGTAAAAGGAATATAAGTGTAAAGGATGTAAAGACTTAGTAAGTATGAGTTAGGAAACGTAAGAGTAATCGAATTAAGTTAATGATAGTTAGATTAATCATTCAATTGTATGTATATCATAGGATTTGATTTGTGACACCGGAGGAACGTTTGGAAACACGTACAACGGTGAACGGTATGAATTCCTCATGCATCGTATGCTATCTTGGTTACTCTGATTTGTGTGTTGTGTGCTAATTGATCACCAAATAAGATAAATGCACGAATCGGAGTTATCATGTTTACTTGTGAATATGTAGTGTTGTATATTGTTGTATATTGTCTTCAAATCTTAGTTTGTATAATTCATGAAATGTATGAATGAATATGAGTGTGTATGTATGCTGTATTGTGTTGTGACCGATTGTGATTGCTATTGGACTTCTAACTGATTCCCGACGAGCTAACCAAGCTAACTTAAATTGGTAATTAAATTGGAATGAGTAGAAGTCCGATATAGTTTCGGCCACGTGTGAGGATGAGGAGACACAAGAGGTTGGATCCGATTCCTGACTCTTAAACTGGTCCGTGGCCCAAATCCCTTAAGTGGGTAGCATCCCGGAATGGTGAGTCAAGTAAATCCCGGAGGTGGGACGGAGTAGTCCCCAGGGCCGGAGGTCATACCGACTTAACTTGAGTATAAGCAAGTAAGTAATAATGAGTAAGTAAAGTAAATGAAAGTAAGTAAGTGCAAGTAAGAGAAAGCAAAGTGAAATGAGTAAAAGAGTAAATAGCATTCCGATTAACCCGGATGCGTAAATTGGCTAACATCATGAAGGTAAGTATTGTATGCACTATTGTATTGATGCCTTGAATTGTATAATGTATGGTATATGCATGTATGTTGTATGCAAAGCATGTATGTATGAAAATAATGAACCGCATGTATAGTGGACGTCAAATAGTCGGCGTGCCCTAGCTAGCACGCGGTATATGCGGAGTTTATATGCAGCTTTTGCTGAGCCCCTTGGGGCGATGTTTTTACTACACCCAGGTACAAGAGAAGGATGAAGATGGTGAAGACTTAGTCTTATTTCTTTTGTCTACTTTTTGGGTTGTAAACATTGAATTATGAATGGTGTACTAAGTAGTACACGGCTGTAGTTTGATTAGCCGGTGTACCATGGGGTACACCTTTTTGGACATAGAAAGAGTGGTGAATTGGTATAGATGAGTTGCCGGTAGAAAATCATTATTTTGGTAGATTGGAAAAGGGAATGTAAATGAATTTACTTGATACTCGGTAATCCATTGATGTAAGTATTCGGTATGTGGTATTTTGGTAAGTAATATAGTAGTTCGGTATATTATGTTCATCAGACCGTCACTGTAGGTATTAGTAGCCTAGTTAGCCGTATGGGCGGTTACGCTCTGATGTCTATAGTTACTGAGCATAGGGAATTACCGAGTTAGGATTTCAACCGTCTTAAGACGGATACTTAGAAACCTAACTAGGAACTACCGTTGTTAACAACGGATACCCTTGACGTTCTTAGGAACGATACCTTGCTTAATTCCATGACCTTTGAGCCATATTCTGCGGAGCCTAATGTGGATGTTAAATATTCAGATGTCAGGAAGAGGCCGAGGTAGAGGCGAAGCCTCCGAAGGAACTGGCGCGCAGACGATAGTTGAGATCGTCGCCGCCACGGTAGCACAGATGCTACCGCAAGTGATCCAAGCTATGCAACAGAACCAGCAAAACCAACAAACTTAAGCGGGGCCAATCCCTCCCCCGCCACCCAGAGAAGCAAACTGGGTAAAAGCTGTAGCGGAACTCCGCCCTCCTTGCTTTAGGGGCGAGAGTGACCCGGCTAAGCTCGAAGCCTACATCTCCGAGATGGAGACGACATTCGAAACCCTCGAAGCTCCTGCTGGAGTTCGAGTCAGAGTAGCAACCTACTACTTGAAGGACGCAGCCATGGATTGGTGGAAGCTCATCAAGCACGAGCATGTCAATGACCCCACATTCGACTGGGAGTCTTTCGCATCACTCCTCCGATCCATGTACTATCCGGAGCATGTAAAGACTAAGAAAAGGCTAGAGCTGGATGCCTTGAAGATGACAGACAAGATGTTTGTGGATGAGTACTACCGCACCTTCACCTCCATTCTCCGTCTTCTTCCCGATCTAGGATACACCGGCCAGGTGTTGGTCGATCGCTTCTATGGCGGTCTGAGCCATCGCCTTCGGTACGGTATGGGCTACACACGATTTACCTCCCTTCAGGTAAATATCAGTTTAACCCTTAGTATCATTTCCATTCCTTGAATTCCTTAAATCTCTTCCTTACCACGTTTTTAATAAGAATCCCGGCTAATACCTGAAACTTCAGGAGTGTTATCACGCGACTTCTCGCGTTGAAATCACATGCCAACTAAGGGATGAAGAACCGCGCTGAAGCGCAAGGCCAACAACAAAAACACTAGTGCCGAGGAGCAGAACCAGGGTAAGAACTGGAAAAAGAAGAAGGGAAATTTCTTTCAGCAATCCCAAAAGAAATTCCCAAGTGAAAGCAGTGCCCATGCTGAGCAGGGCAAACCGGTTGAGTTGCTTCAACTCGGTTCTTCTGCACCGGTGGCAGCGAAGCCACTGAGATCATACCCACCTAAGGGTTAACTTCTATTCCTAAATCGTAATCGTACAAGTAATGTATCTAGTATATCCACGCACACATGTGCTAACCATCTAAACCTTAGGTTCTGGCTCCGGTTCCACCAAAACCTTCTCCGATGGCCGCACATATGTGTGCAGAAAGTGCAACTAGGACCATCCCGGCAAAGACTGCTATGGGAGAGAAATCAAATGCTACAACTGCCAGAAACCGGGGCACACAGCTAATAGATGCCCAGAGAGCACCAAGCCAAAGGGGAACTTCCAAAACTACAAACAAAGGGAAGGCAAGGAGGTTGCATCTGGCGATGCACCGACCCAGCAGGCACCACAAGGACAGGGATCCCGGGGACCTCAGCGGGGTGCACCTCAGAGGCAGCCTGTCCTTCATGTCATTGACCGTGATGGGTCCGGTTCTAAGTCCGGCCCAGGTAATTATCCAGACCTTTAATCCTTGAAGTAGCATGACTAAGTATTGAAGTAACTGTCTGAATGAATGCATGATTGAATGAATTGGAATATGTAACGAGCATGAAATGAAGTAGTTGAAACTAGTACTCACCGTAGATGAAATTTATAACCATAGGAAGCTTTAGTATCTATTATCCGATACCGGTAAACCTGAATCAAGAAGAAATCGACATCACCAACCACTACTACACTAACGAACGGTGTCAGGTCATCCGACCAGGTATGATCTTATTAAGGGGATACCTGACACCCGAAGTGCAATTCTCAATCATTAGATGATGCAATGAGCTAGGAACTGGTCAAGGTGGATTTTATACACCCGAATTCCCCGGTGGAGTGAAGATGAAGCTGAAGATGATGTGCTTGGGAAAGGACTGGAATCCTTATACCAAGACATACCAGGAGACACGAACACGAGACGGAGCAACGCCACCGACAATACCTCCAGAGTTTCAGACACTTGTCACGCAAGCAGTAGAACTTGCACAACAATTCGAATATGATCCGATCCCCGTACTTGAAGCGGGCCTTTGTATCGTCAACTTCTATGAGAAAGAAGGACGACTTGGGTTACACCAAGACAAGGACGAGACAGCGGAATCTCTTAACCAAGGAGTGCCCGTAGTGTCTTGGTCCATTGGTTGACGCCGTATTCCTGTATAGCGAGCAGAAGCGTGTGGACCTCGCACAGAAATTGGTATTGAGATCAGGAGATGTCCTAATCATGGGTGGAAACTCTAGGATGCTGTATCACGGGATCAACAAGATCAAGTTGAATACGACACCGCCGGCAATAATCAATGCCACTCATATGAAACTAGGACGCCTGAACCTTACCTTTAGAAAGTATTAAATTCATAGTCTCATGTAATCTATTAGTAACGTGTATTAGAGACACGGTATGTATGATGGTTGGTTTATCAATAAAGAGCAGTGTTGATTTAATTCCACTTGTGTCCACCATCAATACTTATCCAATTGTGAATCCAATAGGTTGTGGACTCGGTACCGAAGGTAACCTGAGTATCCTCACCGAAGCACAAGACGGCAGAAGCGGCACCATATTAACGTGAACATTCCCAGTGAACGGCATTGATGCCAATGTGTTATTCGACTCCGGCGCCTCTCACACTTTCGTATCACCATCTTTTGTGAAGAGGTTGAAGCTAGATGCGGATGAGCTACCGAATTTTATGGTTACTCTCCCATCGAAGGAGCGAGTAAAGTGCATTAAATACTATCAATCAGCCACCATCGAAATAAAAAATGAAGCGTTTCCCATTTCCTTCATCGAGTTCAATGGATTGGGATTCGACTTAATCATCGGAATGAATTGGTTGGAGCGGCACAAGGGTAGAATCCTCTGCGCCGAGCATCGTTTGCTGCTCAAGAGTCATTCTGGGGTTACTATCTTACCGCCAGAGACCGAGAGAGCCTTCGACCACACTCATATCTGCTATGGCTATGTACCGGGAGCTCAGAAAGGGCCAAGAAGTATATTTGTGTTATGTACAAGACCTGGAGAGAGATCCAGAGTTCAGTGATGAGGTACCAATAGTATCCGAATTTCCTGATGTATTCCCTAAGGAGCTACCCGGCATGCCACCTCAGAGAGCAGTGGAATTTGAAATTGACCTTTTGCCAGGTACCGGTCCCATTGCTAGGGCACCGTACCGCATGGCACCTACTGAAATGACCGAGCTCAAGGAGCAGTTACGAGACCTTCTAGACAAAGGGTTTATACGCCCGACGTATCACCCTGGGGAGCACCGGTCCTCTTTGTGAAGAAGAAGGACGGTAGCCTCCGACTATGTATTGACTACCGCGAGTTGAATGCGGTCACAGTCAAGAATAAATACCCATTGCCACGCATCAACGACCTATTCGACCAGCTGAAAGGAGCCTCAGTCTTCTCCAAGATCGACCTCCGTTCTGGATATCATCAGATTGCTATCAAAGAGCAAGATATTGACAAAACGGCATTCCGTACCAGATATGGCCACTACGAATTCACAGTGATGCCATTCGGTTTGTCAAATGCTCCAGCTAAATTCATGGACCTCATGAATAGGTTATTCAGTGAGCAGTTGGACACTTCGGTTGTTGTCTTCATCGACGACATCCTTGTATACTCAAAATCAGCAGAAGAACATGAAATTCACTTGAGGAAAGTGCTTGAGACACTGCGCGAGAACCAGCTGTATGCGAAGTTCTCCAAATGCGAGTTCTGGCTAGATCAGGTATCATTCCTTGGTCATGTCATCGTGAGCGCGGGTATCTCAGTTGACCCTTCTAAGATAGAAGCTGTACGATCATGGCCTAGACCTAAGACAGTTACCGACATCCGGAGCTTTCTTGGTCTAGCCGGTTACTACCGGAGATTCGTAAAGGACTTCTCGAATGTTGCTAAGCCCATGACTACATTGATGAAGAAAGATGCACCGTTTGTATGGACAGACGAGTGCGAATGATCATTTCAGAGCCTAAAGGACTCATTGACCTCAGCGCCCATCCTTACTCTTCCAGAGGGCACAGAGGGATTTGAGGTGTATTGCGATGCATCAGGCAAAGGAATGGGATGCGTACTCATGCAGCATGGCAAGGTTGGAGCTTATGCCTCCCGCCAGCTGAAAAAGCATGAGGAGAATTACCCGACACACGATTTAGAGTTAGGAGCCATTGTCTTCGCCTTGAAGATATGGCGACACTATCTCTATGGGGTAAGCATCACCATCTACTCCGACCACAAGAGCTTACAGTATGTGTTCACACAGAAAGAACTGAATTTGAGACAGGGAAGATGGATGGAGTTTCTTTCAGATTTTGACATCAACTTACAGTATAAGGAAGGGTAAGCAAACATTGTAGCCGACGCCCTGAGTCGTCGAGCACACTCGCTCCATTCGCTACTCGCTTCTTCTAGCTTGGTTGACGAGGTGGGAGACGCTCAGTTGAGCGACCCTTACCTAACCGAAATCAGACAAAAGATCGAGAATGGTACATTTGAGAAGAAAAAGTATGACTTCAAGCTACATGAAGATGGTTTGATTCAGTTGAATGGCAGGCTATGCGTCCCCCAAAGCAATGCAGAGCTAAGGGATCGCATCCTGGAAGAGTCACACAGTTCCACATTGTCAGTCCATCCAGGAGCCTCCAAGATGTACAAAGACATGAAGAGGTACTTCTGGTGGTCAGGAATGAAATCAGATGTGACAGAGTATGTATTGAGATGCTTAACATGCCAAAAGGTGAAATTTGAACACCGTAGACCGGGCGGAATGGTACAATCGATGCCAGTTCCGGAGTGAAAGTTTCACGATATCTCCATGGATTTTGTTGTAGGACTCCCACCTGCCAGGGGAGGACTCAACATGATCTGGGTTGTAGTCGATCGCCTTACCAAGGTTGCCAGATTCATACCGATGAAGGACACCTGGAAGGTAGTGAAGCTAGCTCTATTCGACAAGGAGATTATCAGACATCACGGAGTCCCGAAAACAATTGTATCTGACCGCGACACCAGATTTCTTTCGAGATACTGGAGAGCCACACGGGAAGCGCTGGGTACAGAATTGAAGCTGAGTACCGCCTTCCATCCTCAGACCGACGGTCAGACAGAAAGGACCATCCAGACACTGGAGGACATGCTTCGGGCATGTGCCTTAGACTTTCAGGGGTTGGTTAGATAAGCTTCATCTTATCGAGTTCTCGTATAATAATAGCTATCACGCCTCGATTAAGATGTCGCCTTTCCAAGCTCTATACGGTAGACCTTGCCGTACACCCTTGTGTTGGGATGAGTCGAGCGAAGCGGTCATCATAGGACCGGAGTACCTTGAGCAAGTGCAAGCTGAAGTTCAGCAGATTCGAGCTAATATGAAGGCAGCCCAAGATAGACAGAAATCCTATGCGGATGTGCGACGACGCGACCTTGAGTTCGCCGTGGGCGACCAAGTGTTCTTGCGCGTTTCACCTATGAAGGGTGTCTTCCGATTTGGCCAGAAGGGTTTGTAGGGCCGTACGCTATCACCGAGAGAGTTGGATCCGTAGCCTACAGGTTTGCATTACCTGAGGACTTGGGACGTGTCCATGATGTATTTCATGTGTCACAACTCAAGAAGTATATTGCTGATCCTTCTCATGTGCTAGAGCCCGAGAGACTATCCATCGAACCGAACATGAGATATGTTGAAACCCCAGTGAGAATCCTTGATCGGAAGACCAGAGACACTCGCCATAAGTCTATACGAATGATGAAGGTCCTATGGTCAAACCATGATGTCAAAGAAGCGACATGGGAGTCAGAAGATGCCATAAAGGCTAAGTACCCACAGTTTTTCATAGACTAGAGAGTCTAGCATTTAGTAATACGGGTACGGGTCCTACCCCTTTTAAGGGGGGTAGAGCCCTTTTGCTTTTGCATTGCTTCGGGGTAAGCATTGCATAGTGTGTAGGTATTGTAATAGGTTTTGTATGGCACATGTAGTGCGGAGCGTATGTGTATGTGTAATCTGTGTGTATGGATGTGTATGTACAATGTGTGATGATGTGTAGTGTGTATTGTGAATCGCAATGTTGTATTGTGGAATGGTATGAATGGAAAATAGTGAATTGAGTATGATGCTTGAAGTGTGTATGCTTGCAATGTGGAAAGAAGTAAACACCTCATAGGTGGTAGAAGGACACATTATGGCAATTGGTTGCCTAATGAGTAGAACTAATTAAACTAATAACCTTGAGCAACTTTGAGGGCAAAGTTTCTTAAGGGGGGTAGATTGAAATACCCCGTAATTAAAAACAGTGATTAATTAGGCTAATAAATAATTTAGAAGCTTAATTAAGTGTAAATAATCATGAGGAAACAAATCCCGAAGAAAACGGATCCCTAAAATGGTTTAAAAACATTACCGAACCTTAAAGCACGTTTTTCGAGGTAACCGGGAAAACGTGTCTTTAAGCGGGTCAAATAGACTCGTAACAATTTTGGTCAACTAAATAATCATTAATAAATATTAGTGAAGCCTTAGGACCAATAAAATCAATAAAACGAGAGATTAGTAAAAACTGTCAAAAACGGGAAATTGTGGGGTAGAAACATAAATAACCAAAACTTATGTGTCCACTTTTAAAATAAAAGTGTAAACTGTTTGTGTGTGTGGGCTGTCAGCCGATGGGCTCCCCCTCTCTCACACTCCCTCACACTCTCTTCTTATTTACAAACAAACAAAATAATTAAAAGCAAAAAGCAACTATATTACTTTACTCCCTCACTCACATTCTCTCTCTCCTATCTCTATTCTCTTCTCTCACACGAATCCCCCTCCCTCACTCTCTGATTTTTTCCTTTCTTCTACCTCCCAACCGATGGCTATGGTGATTTGAGCAAACTCACAAAACTCCATCTTCTCTCCTCTTGTTACTCCCTCAAATCTCCTCCAAAAATTACAAAACTTGCACCATTGGAATCCTCTCATCAAGGGGAACATTTCCCTCTTTCCAAAATTGAAAACAAGAACTTTCATCTCCATGGGTATTCTTGTTTTGGAGCTTCAAGACCACCATTAGAAGGCCCTCCTTCTCCTCTTTGGTTTAAGGTAAAAAGAAGTCCGAAACTACTTCCTTTTCTAGCTCTCATTTGCAAAATAAAGATTTCAAGTTTTGAACTCCTTGCTCCTTTGTACCCAGCCGATTTTGGCATTCTTGAAGGAGTGGAAAGATTGTTCTTGAGCCATTCCAAGCATTAATTAAACCCTTGGAAGGTAATACATCTCTAAACCCTAAAACTGCATTAAAAGCTTAAATAATGTTAGAGTTAGTTTTTAGTACTGAAGTGTGTATATATATGTGGGCTGTAGTGTTATAATTTTGGTTGCTAAACCGGTGGGAAGAGGAAGAGGAAGGAAAGAGAGAAGGAAGAAGCAAGAAGAGAGAAACAACTAGAAGAAGAACAAGGTAAAATGATGCTCTCTTGTGTAGTTTAGTAATGCATTATGTAACAGATTTTTAGAAGTAAAAATATGTATTGTAAAATGGTAATGTAGTAGTAGTGTAATGTGTAGGAAGAAACAAGTGTTTTAAGCCTTTAAAAGATATGTAAAACTTATTGAAAACATAGATGGGAGTCAATGTTTGAGTGCAGGAAATTTAATGTTGTTAGTGTAGTATTTGTGTATGAGAATAGGGTATACTGCTATTGGTTATAAACAGGTGGTGTGGACCATTAATGTGTGAATAAACAATGTGGTGAGAGTATAAAATTATAGGGGAGGTCATGACAAAATTTACCTAGGAATAGAACACTTAAGAGATTAGAAACTAGGTGAATGGCATAGGTTGTAACAGATTTTGATAGAGAAAGATAGAGGGTGTAATAGGAGAGATAGTTAATGTAGTTTTAATACATTAGAGGTGCTAGAAATGACATTAGAAGAGGGAGCCATGGATGGGGAGTGTTAGAGCAAAAATCTGTAGCAAAATACATTAAGGAAGAAAACAATGTGAGTGTTGAAGTGAAACTAGGAAAATTATGTGTATAAGTTAGTATAGAAATGTGTAATGAATTAGGAAATGAATTAGCATGATTTAGGGTGTTTAAATTGTACTAAAACATGTTAGGATGTATGTAGGAAGATTGGGGAAGCAATGGGTGAAATTGGGAAGGAAAAATAAGGCCTGTAGCACAATCTGCTACCGTCCGACCCATAGCCTGGATCGGACGCTGGGTCGGACAAGGCCTGAACAACGATAATAAAACATTCTGGAATGGTCCGACCCAGGGCCGTGAGTCGGACATGGGTCGGACAGGCAAAAAAACTGTTGACGTAGTTTCTGACTCCGTCCGACCCAGAGGGTGAGTCGGACGTGGGTCGGACAACTTGGACAACAGAACTGAAACAATCTGGAATGGTCCGACCCAGAGGAGTATGGGTCGGACGGAATAGTGCTGGGTCGGACAGGGAGAATTTCAGAGGATGAGAATCTACTAGAATGGTCCGACCCAGGGCTTGGGTCGGACGCTGGGTCGGACGACCCATAACTTACAAAAAAAAAACTGTAAGCTTGTAACTAGTACATACATATATGTATGTATACCCACCTATACATATGTACATATATATGTAAGTAACCATGGATAAGTAATGAAAAGTAAGTAAAAGGAATATAAGTGTAAAGGATGTAAAGACTTAGTAAGTATGAGTAGGAAACGTAAGAGTAATCGAATTAAGTTAATGATAGTTAGATTAATCATTCAATTGTATGTATCATAGGATTTGATTTGTGACACCGGAGGAACGTTTGGAAACACGTTACAACGGTGAACGGTATGAATCCTCATGCCCCGTATGCTATCTTGGTTACTCTGATTTGTGTGTTGTGTGCTAATTGATCACCAAATAAGATAAATGCACGAATCGGAGTTATCATGTTTACTTGTGAATATGTAGTGTTGTTATTGTCTTCAAATCTTAGTTTGTATAATTCATGAAATGTATGAATGAATATGAGTGTGTATGTATGCTGTATTGTGTTGTGACCGATGTGATTGCTATTGGACTTCTAACTGATTCCTGACGAGCTAACCAATCTAACTTAAATTGGTAATTAAATTGGAATGAGTAGAAGTCCGATATAGTTTTGCCACGCGTGAGGATGAGGAGACACAAGAGGTTGGATCCGATTCCTGACTCTTAAACTGGTCCGCGGCCCAAATCCCTTAAGTGGGTAGCATCCCGGATTGGTGAGTCAAGTAAATCCCGGAGGTGGGACGGAGTAGTCCCCAGGGCCGGAGGTCATACCGACTTAACTTGAGTATAAGCAAGTAAGTAAGAATGAGTAAGTAAAGTAAATGAAAGTAAGTAACTGCAAGTAAGAGAAAGCAAAGTGAAATGAGTAAAAGAGTAAATAGCATTCCGATTAACCCGGATGCGTAGATTGGCAAAATCATGAAGGTAAGTATTGTATGCACTATTGTATTGATGCCTTGAATTGTATAATGTATGGTATATGCATGTATGTTGTATGCAAAGCATGTATGTATGAAAATAATGAACCGCATGTATATTGGACGTCAAATAGTCGGCGTGCCCTAGCTAGCACGCGGTATATGCGGAGTTTTATGCAGCTTTTGCTGAGCCCTTGGGGCGATGTTTTTACTACACGCAGGCACAAGAGAAGGATGAAGATGGTGAAGACTTAGTCTTATTATTTTGTCTACTTTTGGGTTGTAAACATGAATTATGAATGGTGTACTAAGTAGTACACGGCTGTAGTTTGATTAGCCGGTGTACCATGGGTACCTGTACACCTTTTTGGACATAGAAAAGTGGTGAATTGGTATAGATGAGTAGCCGGTTAGAAAACTCATATTTGGTAGATTGGAAAAGGGAATGTAAATGAATTTACTTGATACTCGGTAATCCATTGATGTAAGTATTTGGTATGTGGTATTTTGGTAAGTAATATAGTAGTTCGGTATATTATGTTCATCAAGACCGTCATGTAGGTATTAGTAGCCTAGTTAGCCGTATGGGCGGTTAGCGGCATTGTATCACCGCCGTAGTAAGTAGTAGTATTTCCGCTGCGAACTGTAGGATTAACAGGACGATTAGACGGTAAGCATAGGATTAACGGTAGGGGTGTTACAAAAGTGGTATCAGAGCGTAGTTACGCTCTGATGTCCATAGTTAACGAGCATAGGGAATTACCGAGTTAGGATTTCAACCGTCTTAAGACGGATACTTATAAAACCTAATAGGAACTACGTTGTTAAAACGGATACCCTTGACGTTCTTAGGAACGATACCTTGCTTAATTCCATGGCCTTTGAGCCATATTCTGCGGAGCCTAATGTGGATGTTAATATTTCAGATGTCAGGAAGAGGCCGAGGCCGAGGTAGAGGCGAAGCCTCCGAAGGAACTGGCGCGCAGACGATAGCTGAGATCGTCGCCGCCACGGTAGCACAGATGCTACCGCAAGTGATCCAAGCTATGCAACAGAACCAGCAAAACCAACAAACTCAAGCGGGGCCAATCCCTCCCCCCCACCCAGAGAAGCAAACTGGGTAAAAGCTGTAGCGGAACTCCGCCCTCCTTGCTTTAGGGGCGAGAGTGACCCGGCTAAGCTCGAAGCCTACATCTCCGAGATGGAGACGGCATTCGAAACCCTCGAAGCCTGCTGGAGTTCGAGTCAAGTAGCAGCCTACTACTTGAAGGACACAACCATGGATTGGTGGAAGCTCATCAAGCACGAGCATGTCAATGACCCCACATTCGACTGGGAGTCTTTCGCATCACTCCTCCGATCCAAGTACTATCCGGAGCATGTAAAGACTAAGAAAAGGCTAGATTGGATGCCTTGAAGATGACAGACAAGATGTTTGTGGATGAGTACTACCGCACCTTTACCTCCATTCTCCGTCTTCTTCCCGATCTAGGATACACCGGCCAGGTGTTGGTCGATCGCTTCTATGGCGGTCTGAGCCATCGCCTTCGGTACGGTATGGGCTACACACGATTTACCTCCCTTCAGGTAAATATCAATTTAACCCTTAGTATCATTTCCATTCCTTGAATTCCTTAAATCTCTTCCTTACCACCTTTTTAATAAGAATCCCGGCTAATACCTGAAACTTCAGGAGTGTTATCACGCGGCTTCTCGCGTTGAAATCACATGCCAACTAAGGGATGAAGAACCGCGCTGAAGCGCAAGGCCAACAACAAAAACACTAGTGCCGAGGAGCAGAACCAGGGTAAGAACTGGAAAAAGAAGAAGGGAAATTTCTTTCAGCAATCCCAAAAGAAATTCCAAGTGAAAGCAGTGCCCATGCTGAGCAGGGCAAACCGGTTGAGTTGCTTCAACTGTTCTTCTGCACCGGTGGCAGCGAAGCCACTGAGATCATACCACCTAAGGGTAAACTTCCATTCCTAAATCGTAATCGTACAAGTAATGTATCTAGTATCCACGCACACATGTGCTAACCCTCTAAACCTTAGGTTCTGGCTCCGGTTCCACCAAAACCTCTCGATGGCCCACATATGTGTGCAGAAAGTGCAACTAGGACCATCCCGGCAAAGACTGCTATGGGAGAGAAATCAAATGCTACAACTGCCAGAAACCGGGGCACACAGCTAATAGATGCCCAGAGAGCACCAAGCCAAAGGGGAACTTCCAAAACTACAAACAAAGGGAAGGCAAGGAGGTTGCATCTGGCGATGCACCACCCGCAGGCACCACAGGGACAGGGATCCCGGGGACCTCAGCGGGTGCACCTCAGAGGCAGCCTGTCCTTCATGTCATTGACCGTGATGGGTCCGGTTCTAAGTCCGGCCCAGGTAATTATCCAGACCTTTAATCCTTGAAGTAGCATGACTAAGTATTGAAGTAACTGTCTGAATGAATGCATGACTGAATGAATTGGAATATGTAACGAGCATGAAATGAAGTAGTTGAAACTAGTACTCACCGTAGATGAAATTTATAACCATAGGAAGCTTTAGTATCTGTTATCCGATACCGGTAAACCTGAATCAAGAAGAAATCGACATCACCAACCACTACTACACTAACGAACGGTGTCAGGTCATCCGACCAGGTATGATCTTATTAAGGGGATACCTGACACCCGAAGCGCAAATCTCAATCATTAGACGATGCAACGAGCTAGGAACGGGTCAAGGTGGATTTTATACACCCGAATTCCCCGGTGGAGCGAAGATGAAGCTGAAGATGATGTGCTTGGGAAAGGACTGGAATCCTTATACCAAGACATACCAGGAGACACGAACACGAGACGGAGCAACGCCACCGACAATACCTCCAGAGTTTCAGACACTTGTCACGCAAGCAGTAGAACTTGCACAACAATGCGAATATGATCCGATCCCCGCACTTGAAGCGGACCTTTGTATCGTCAACTTCTATGAGAAAGAAGGACGACTTGGGTTACACCAAGACAAGGACGAGACAGCGGAATCTCTTAAACAAGGATGCCCGTAGTGTCTTGGTCCATTGGTGATGACGCCGTATTCCTGTATAGCGAGCAGAAGCGTGTGGACCCTCGCAAAAAGGGTATTGAGATCAGGAGATGTCCTAATCATGGGTGGAAACTCTAGGATGCTGTATCACGGGATCAACAAGATCAAGTTGAATACGGCACCGCCGGCAATAATCAATGCCACTCACATGAAACCAGGACGCCTGAACCTTACCTTTAGAAAGTATTAAATTCATAGTCTCATGTAATCTATTAGTAACGTGTATTAGAGACACGGTATGTATGATGGTTGGTTTATCAATAAAGAGCAGTGTTGATTTAATTCCACTTGTGTCCACCATCAATACTTATCCAATTGTGAATCCAATAGGTTGTGGACTCGGTACCGAAGGTAACCTGAGTATCCTCACCGAAGCACAAGACGGCAGAAGCGGCACCAATTAACGGGAACATTCCCAGTGAACGGCATTGATGCCAATGTGTTATTCGACTCCGGCGCCTCTCACACTTTCGTATCACCATCTTTTGTGAAGAGGTTGAAGCTAGATGCGGATGAGCTACCGAATTTTATGGTTACTCTCCCATCGAAGGAGCGAGTAAAGTGCACTAAATACTATCAATCAGCCACCATCGAAATAAAAAATGAAGCGTTTCCCATTTCCTTCATCGAGTTCAATGGATGGGATTCGACTTAATCATCGGAATGAATTGGTTGGAGCGGACAAGGGTAGAATCCTCTGCGCCGAGCATCGTTTGCTGCTCAAGAGTCATTCTGGGGTTACTGTATCTTACCGCCAGAGACCGAGAGAGCCTTCGACCACACTCATATCTGCTATGGCTATGTACCGGGAGCTCAGAAAGGGCCAAGAAGTATATTTGTGTTATGTACAAGACCTGGAGAGAGATCCAGAGTTCAGTGATGAGGTACCAATAGTATCCGAATTTCCCGATGTATTCCCTAAGGAGCTACCCGGCATGCCACCTCAGAGAGCAGTGGAATTTGAAATTGACCTTTTGCCAGGTACCGGTCCCATTGCTAGGGCACCGTACCGCGTGGCACCTGCTGAAATGACAGAGCTCAAGGAGCAGTTACGAGACCTTCTAGACAAAGGGTTTATACGCCCGAGCGTATCACCCTGGGGAGCACCGGTCCTCTTTGTGAAGAAGAAGGACGGTAGCCTCCGACTATGTATTGACTACCGCAGTTGAATGCGGTCACAGTCAAGAATAAATACCCATTACCACGCATCGACGACCTATTCGACCAGCTGAAAGGAGCCTCAGTCTTCTCCAAGATCGACCTCCGTTCTGGATATCATCAGATTGCTATCAAAGAGCAAGATATTGAGAAAACGGCATTCCGTACCAGATATGGCCACTACGAATTCACAGTGATGCCATTCGGTTTGTCAAATGCTCCAGCTAAATTCATGGACCTCATGAATCGGTTATTCAGTGAGCAGTTGGACACTTCGGTTGTTGTCTTCATCGACGACATCCTTGTATACTCAAAATCAGCAGAAGAACATGAAATTCACTTGAGGAAAGTGCTTGAGACACTGCGCGAGAACCAGCTGTATGCGAAGTCTCCAAATGCGAGTTCTGGCTAGATCAGGTATCATTCCTTGGTCATGTCATCTCGAGCAGGGTATCTCAGTTGACCCTTCTAAGATAGAAGCTGTACGATCATGGCCAGACCTAAGACAGTTACCGACATCCGGAGCTTTCTTGGTCTAGCCGGTTACTACCGGAGATTCGTAAAGGACTTCTCGAAAGTCGCTAAGCCCATGACTACATTGATGAAGAAAGATGCACCATTTGTATGGACAGACGAGTGAATTATCATTTCAGAGCCTAAAGGACTCATTGACCTCAGCGCCCATCCTTACTCTTCCAGAGGGCACAGAGGGATTTGAGGTGTATTGCGATGCATCAAGCAAAGGAATGGGATGCGTACTCATGCAGCATGGCAAGGTTGTAGCTTATGCCTCCTGCCAGCTGAAAAAGCATGAGGAGAATTACCCGACACACGATTTAGAGTTAGGAGCCATTGTCTTCGCCTTGAAGATATGGCGACACTATCTCTATGGGGTAAGCATCACCATCTACTTCGACCACAAGAGCTTACAGTATGTGTTCACACAGAAAGAACTGAATTTGAGACAGAGCAGATGGATGGAGTTTCTTTCAGATTACGACATCAACTTACAGTATAAGGAAGGGAAGGCAAACATTGTAGCCGACGCCCTGAGTCGTCGAGCACACTCGCTCCATTCGCTACTCGCTTCTTCTAGCTTGGTTGACGAGGTGCGAGACGCTCAGTTGAGCGACCCTTACCTAACCGAAATCAGACAAAAGATCGAGAATGGTACATTTGAGAAGAAAAAGTATGACTTCAAGCTACATGAAGATGGTTTGATTCGGTTGAATGGCAGGCTATGCGTCCCCCGAAGCAATGCAGAGCTAAGGGATCGCATCCTGCGAGAGTCACACAGTTCCACATTGTCAGTCCATCCAAGGCCTCCAAGATGTACAAAGACATAAAGAGGTACTTCTGGTGGTCAGAATGAAATCAGATGTGACAGAGTATGTATTGAGATGCTTAACATGCCAAAAGGTGAAATTTGAACACCGTAGACCGGGTGGAATGGTACAATCGATGCCAGTTCCGGAGTGAAAGTTTCACGATATCTCCATGGATTTTGTTGTAGGACTCCCACCTGCCACGGGAGGACTCAACATGATCTGGGTTGTAGTCGACAGAAAGGACCATCCAGACACTGGAGGACATGCTTCGGGCATGTGCCTTAGACTTTCAGGGAGTTGGTTAGATAAGCTTCATCTTATCGAGTTCTCGTATAATAATAGCTATCACGCCTCGATTAAGATGTCGCCTTTCCAAGCTCTATACGGTAGACCTTGCCGTACACCCTTGTGTTGGGATGAGTCGAGCGAAGCGGTCATCATAGGACCGGAGTACCTTGAGCAAGTGCAAGCTGAAGTTCAGCAGATTCGAGCTAATATGAAGGCAGCCCAAGATAGACAGAAATCCTATGCGGATGTGCGACGATGCGACCTTGAGTTCGCCGTGGGCGACCAAGTGTTCTTGCGCGTTTCACCTATGAAGGGTGCTTCCGATTTGGCCAGAAGGGCAAACTGAGCTCAAAGTTTGTAGGGCCGTACGCTATCACCGAGAGAGTTGGATCCGTAGCCTACAGGTTTGCATTACCTGAGGACTTGGGACGTGTCCATGATGTATTTCATGTGTCACAACTCAAGAAGTATATTGCTGATCCTTCTCATGTGCTAGAGCCCGAGAGACTATCCATCAACCGAACATGAGATATGTTGAAACCCCAGTGAGAATCCTTGATAGGAAGACCAGAGACACTCGCCATAAGTCTATACGAATGATGAAGGTCCTATGGTCAAACCATGATGTCAAAGAAGCGACATGGGAGTCAGAAGATGCCATGAAGGCTAAGTACCCACAGTTTTTCATAGACTAGAGAGTCTAGCATTTAGTAATACGGGTACGGGTCCTACCCCTTTTAAGGGGGGTAGAGCCCTTTTGCTTTTGCATTGCTTCGGGGTAAGCATTGCATAGTGTGTAGGTATTGTAATAGGTTTTGTATGGCACATGTAGTGTGGAGCGTATGTGTATGTGTAATCTGTGTATGGATGTGTATGTACAATGTGTGATGATGTGTAGTGTGTATTGTGAATCGCAATGTTGTATTGTGGAATGGTATGAATGGAAAATAGTGAATTGAGTATGATGCTTGAAGTGTGTATGCTTGCAATGTGGAAAGAAGTAAACACCTCATAGGTGGTAGAAGGACACATTATGGCAATTGGTTGCCTAATGAGTAGAACTAATTAAACTAATAACCTTGAGCAACTTTGAGGGCAAAGTTTCTTAAGGGGGGTAGATTGAAATACCCCGTAATTAAAAACAGTGATTAATTAGGCTAATAAATAATTTAGAAGCTTAATTAAGTGTAAATCATGAGGGAACAAATCCCGAAGAAAACGGATCCCTAAAATGGTTTAAAACATTACCGAACCTTAAAGCACGTTTTTCGAGGTAACCGGGAAAACGTCTTTAAGCGGGTCAAATAGACTCGTAACAATTTTGGTCAACTAAATAATCATTAATAAATATTAGTGAAGCCTTAGGACCAATAAAATCAATAAAACGAGAGATTAGTAAAAACTGTCAAAACGGGAAGTTGTGGGGTAGAAACATAAATAACCAAAACTTATGTGTCCACTTTTAAAATAAAAGTGTAAACTGTTTGTGTGTGTGGGCTGTCAGCCGATGGGCTCCCCTCTCTCACACTCCCTCACACTCTCTTCTTATTTACAAACAAACAAAATAATTAAAAGCAAAAAGCAACTATATTACTTTACTCCCTCACTCACATTCTCTCCTCCTATCTCTATTCTCTTCTCTCACGTGAATCCCCTCCCTCACTCTCTGATTTTTTCCTTTCTTCTACCTCCCAACCGATGGCTATGGTGATTTGAGCAAACTCACAAAACTCCATCTTCTCTCCTCTTGTTACTCCCTCAAATCTCCTCCAAAAATTACAAAACTTGCACCATTGGAATCCTCTCATCAAGGGGAACATTTCCCTCTTTCCAAAATTCGAAAACAAGAACTTTCATCTCCATGGGTATTCTTTTTTGGAGCTTCAAGACCACCATTAGAAGGCCCTCCTTCTCCTCTTTGGTTTAAGGTAAAAAGAAGTCCAAAACTACTTCCTTTTCTTGCTCTCATTTGCAAAATAAAGATTTCAAGTTTTGAACTCCTTGCTCCTTTGTACCCAGCCGATTTTGGCATTCTTGAAGGAGTGGAAAGATTGTTCTTGAGCCATTCCAAGCATTACATAAACCCTTGGAAGGTAATACATCTCTAAACCCTAAAACCGCATTAAAAGATTAAATAATGTTAGGGTTAGTTTTTAGTATTGAAGTGTGTATATATATGTGGGCTGTAGTGTTAGAATTTTGGTTGCTAAACCGGTGGGAAGAGGAAGAGGAAGGAAAGAGAGAAGGAAGAAGCAAGAAGAGAAAACAACTAGAAGAAGAACAAGGTAAAATGATCTCTCTGTGTAGTTTAGTAATGCATTATGTAACAGATTTTTAGAAGTAAAAATATGTATTGTAAAATGGTAATGTAGTAGTAGTGTAATGTGTAGGAAGAAACAAGTGTTTTAAGCCTTTAAAAGATATGTAAAACTTATTGAAAACATAGATGGGAGTCAATGTTTGAGTGCAGGAAATTTAATGTTGTTAGTGTAGTATTTGTGTATGAGAATTGGGTATATGCTATTGGTTATAAACAGGTGGTGTGGACCATTAATGTGTGAATAAACAATATCGTGAGAGTATAAAATTATAGGGGAGGTCATGGCAAAATTTACCTAGGAATAGAACACTTAAGAGATTAGAAACTAGGTGAATGGCATAGATTGTAACAGATTTTGATAGAGAAAGATAGAGGGTGTAATAGGAGAGATAGTTAATGTAGTTTTAATACATTAGAGGTGCTAGAAATGACATTAGAAGAGGGAGCCATGGATGGGGAGTGTTAGAGCAAAAATCTGTAGCAAAATACATTAAGGAAGAAAACAATGTGAGTGTTGAAGTGAAACTAGGAAAATTATGTGTATAAGTTAGTATAGAAATGTGTAATGAATTAGGAAATGAATTAGCATGATTTAGGGTGTTTAAATTGTACTAAAACATGTTAGGATGTATGTAGGAAGATTGGGGAAGCAATGGGTGAAATTGGGAAGGAAAAATAAGGCCTGTAGCACAATCTGCTACCGTCCGACCCAGCCTGGATCGGACGCTGGGTCGGACAAGGCCTGAACAACGATAATAAAACATTCTGGAATGGTCCGACCCAGGGCCGTGAGTCGGACATGGGTCGGACAGGCAAAAAAACTGTTGTCGAGTTTCTGACTCCGTCCGACCCAAGGGTGAGTCGGACGTGGGTCGGACGCAACTTGGACAACAGAACTGAAACAATCTGGAATGGTCCGACCCAGAGGATATGGGTCGGACGGAATAGTGCTGGGTCGGACAGGGAGAATTTCAGAGGAGAGAATCTACTGGAATGGTCCGACCCAGGGCTTGGGTCGGACGCTGGGTCGGACGACCCATAACTTACAAAAAAAACTGTAAGCTTGTAACTAGTATACATACATATATATGTATGTATACCCACCTATACATATGTACATATATATGTAAGTAAACCATGGATAAGTAATGAAAAGTAAGTAAAAGGAATATAAGTGTAAAGGATGTAAAGACTTAGTAAGTATGAGTTAGGAAACGTAAGAGTAATCGAATTAAGTTAATGATAGTTAGATTAATCATTCAATTGTATGTATATCATAGGATTTGATTTGTGACACCGGAGGAACGTTTGGAAACACGTACAACGGTGAACGGTATGAATTCCTCATGCCCCGTATGCTATCTTGGTTACTCTGATTTGTGTGTTGTGTGCTAATTGATCACCAAATAAGATAAATGCACGAATCGGAGTTATCATGTTTACTTGTGAATATGTAGTGTTGTATATTGTTGTATATGTCTTCAAATCTTAGTTTGTATAATTCATGAAATGTATGAATGAATATGAGTGTGTATGTATGCTGTATTGTGTTGTGACCGATTGTGATTGCTATTGGACTTCTAACTGATTCCTGACGAGCTAACCAATCTAACTTAAATTGGTAATTAAATTGGAATGAGTAGAAGTCCGATATAGTTTCGGCCACGCGTGAGGATGAGGAGACACAAGAGGTTGGATCCGATTCCTGACTCTTAAACTGGTCCGCGGCCCAAATCCCTTAAGTGGGTAGCATCCCGGATTGGTGAGTCAAGTAAATCCCGGAGGTGGGACGGAGTAGTCCCCAGGGCCGGAGGTCATACCGACTTAACTTGAGTATAAGCAAGTAAGTAAGAATGAGTAAGTAAAGTAAATGAAAGTAAGTAACTGCAAGTAAGAGAAAGCAAAGTGAAATGAGTAAAAGAGTAAATAGCATTCCGATTAACCCGGATGCGTAGATTGGCTAACATCATGAAGGTAAGTATTGTATGCACTATTGTATTGATGCCTTGAATTGTATAATGTATGGTATATGCATGTATGTTGTATGCAAAGCATGTATGTATGAAAATAATGAACCGCATGTATATTGGACGTCAAATAGTCGGCGTGCCCTAGCTAGCACGCGGTATATGCGGAGTTTATACGAGCTTTTGCTGAGCCCCTTGGGGCGATGTTTTTACTACACGCAGGCAAGAGAAGGATGAAGATGGTGAAGACTTAGTCTTATTTCTTTGTCTACTTTTTGGGTTGTAAACATTGAATTATGAATGGTGTACTAAGTAGTACACGGCTGTAGTTTGATTAGCCGGTGTACCATGGGTACACCTTTTTGGACATAGAAAGAGTGGTGAATTGGTATAGATGAGTAGCCGGTAGAAACTCATTATTTTGGTAGATTGGAAAAGGGAATGTAAATGAATTTACTTGATACTCGGTAATCCATTGATGTAAGTATTCGGTATGTGGTATTTTGGTAAGTAATATAGTAGTTCGGTATATTATGTTCATCAGACCGTCACTGTAGGTATTAGTAGCCTAGTTAGCCGTATGGGCGGTTAGCGGTTGTATCACCCGCCGTAGTAAGTAGTAGTATTTCCGCTGAACTGATGGATTAACAGGACGATTAGACGGTAAGCATAGGATTAACGGTAGGGGTGTTACAAAAAGTGGTATCAGAGCGTAGTACGCTCTGATGTCCATAGTTACCGAGCATAGGGAATTACCGAGTTAGGATTTCAACCGTCTTAAGACGGATACTTATAAACCTAACTAGGAACTACCGTTGTTAACAACGGATACCCTTGACGTTCTTAGGAACGATACCTTGCTTAATTCCATGACCTTTGAGCCATATTCTGCGGAGCCTAATGTGGATGTTAAATATTCAGATGTCAGGAAGAGGCCGAGGCCGAGGTAGAGGCGAAGCCTCCGAAGGAACTGGCGCGCAGACGATAGCTGAGATCGTCGCCGCCACGGTAGCACAGATGCTACCGCAAGTGATCCAAGCTATGCAACAGAACCAGCAAAACCAACAAACTCAAGCGGGGCCAATCCCTCCCCCCCACCCAGAGAAGCAAACTGGGTAAAAGCTGTAGCGGAACTCCGCCCTCCTTGCTTTAGGGGCGAGAGTGACCCGGCTAAGCTCGAAGCCTACATCTCCGAGATGGAGACGGCATTCGAAACCCTCGAAGCTCCTGCTGGAGTTCGAGTCAGAGTAGCAGCCTACTACTTGAAGGACACAACCATGGATTGGTGGAAGCTCATCAAGCACGAGCATGTCAATGACCCCACATTCGACTGGGAGTCTTTCGCATCACTCCTCCGATCCAAGTACTATCCGGAGCATGTAAAGACTAAGAAAAGGCTAGAGCTGGATGCCTTGAAGATGACAGACAAGATGTTTGTGGATGAGTACTACCGCACCTTTACCTCCATTCTCCGTCTTCTTCCCGATCTAGGATACACCGGCCAGGTGTTGGTCGATCGCTTCTATGGCGGTCTGAGCCATCGCCTTCGGTACGGTATGGGCTACACACGATTTACCTCCCTTCAGGTAAATATCAATTTAACCCTTAGTATCATTTCCATTCCTTGAATTCCTTAAATCTCTTCCTTACCACCTTTTTAATAAGAATCCCGGCTAATACCTGAAACTTCAGGAGTGTTATCACGCGGCTTCTCGCGTTGAAATCACATGCCAACTAAGGGATGAAGAACCGCGCTGTAGCGCAAGGCCAACAACAAAAACACTAGTGCCGAGGAGCAGAACCAGGGTAAGAACTGGAAAAAGAAGAAGGGAAATTTCTTTCTGCAATCCCAAAAGAAATTCCTAAGTGAAAGCAGTGCCCATGCTGAGCAGGGCAGACCGGTTGAGTTGCTTCAACTCGGTTCTTCTGCACCGGTGGCAGCGAAGCCACTGAGATCATACCCACCTAAGGGTAAACTTCTATTCCTAAATCGTAATCGTACAAGTAATGTATCTAGTATATCCACGCACACATGTGCTAACCCTCTAAACCTTAGGTTCTGGCTCCGGTTCCACCAAAACCTTCTCCGATGGCCGCACATATGTGTGCAGAAAGTGCAACTAGGACCATCCCGGCAAAGACTGCTATGGGAGAGAAATCAAATGCTACAACTGCCAGAAACCGGGGCACACAGCTAATAGATGCCCAGAGAGCACCAAGCCAAAGGGGAACTTCCAAAACTACAAACAAAGGGAAGGCAAGGAGGTTGCATCTGGCGATGCACCGACCCAGCAGGCACCACAGGGACAGGGATCCCGGGGACCTCAGCGGGGTGCACCTCAGAGGCAGCCTGTCCTTCATGTCATTGACCGTGATGGGTCCGGTTCTAAGTCCGGCCCAGGTAATTATCCAGACCTTTAATCCTTGAAGTAGCATGACTAAGTATTGAAGTAACTGTCTGAATGAATGCATGACTGAATGAATTGGAATATGTAACGAGCATGAAATGAAGTAGTTGAAACTAGTACTCACCGTAGATGAAATTTATAACCATAGGAAGCTTTAGTATCTGTTATCCGATACCGGTAAACCTGAATCAAGAAGAAATGGACATCACCAACCACTACTACACTAACGAACGGTGTCAGGTCATCCGACCAGGTATGATCTTATTAAGGGGATACCTGACACCCGAAGCGCAAATCTCAATCATTAGACGATGCAACGAGCTAGGAACGGGTCAAGGTGGATTTTATACACCCGAATTCCCCGGTGGAGCGAAGATGAAGCTGAAGATGATGTGCTTGGGAAAGGACTGGAATCCTTATACCAAGACATACCAGGAGACACGAACACGAGACGGAGCAACGCCACCGACAATACCTCCAGAGTTTCAGACACTTGTCACGCAAGCAGTAGAACTTGCACAACAATGCGAATATGATCCGATCCCCGCACTTGAAGCGGACCTTTGTATCGTCAACTTCTATGAGAAAGAAGGACGACTTGGGTTACACCAAGACAAGGACGAGACAGCGGAATCTCTTAAACAAGGAGTGCCCGTAGTGTCTTGGTCCATTGGTGATGACGCCGTATTCCTGTATAGCGAGCAGAAGCGTGTGGACCTCGCACAGAATTGGTATTGAGATCAGGAGATGTCCTAATCATGGGTGGAAACTCTAGGATGCTGTATCACGGGATCAACAAGATCAAGTTGAATACGGCACCGCCGGCAATAATCAATGCCACTCACATGAAACCAGGACGCCTGAACCTTACCTTTAGAAAGTATTAAATTCATAGTCTCATGTAATCTATTAGTAACGTGTATTAGAGACACGGTATGTATGATGGATGGTTTATCAATAAAGAGCAGTGTTGATTTAATTCCACTTGTGTCCACCATCAATACTTATCCAATTGTGAATCCAATAGGTTGTGGACTCGGTACCGAAGGTAACCTGAGTATCCTCACCGAAGCACAAGACGACAGAAGCGGCACAATATTAACGGGAACATTCCCAGTGAACGGCATTGATGCCAATGTGTTATTCGACTCCGGCGCCTCTCACACTTTCGTATCACCATCTTTTGTGAAGAGGTTGAAGCTAGATGCGGATGAGCTACCGAATTTTATGGTTACTCTCCCATCGAAGGAGCAAGTAAAGTGCACTAAATACTATCAATCAGCCACCATCGAAATAAAAAATGAAGCGTTTCCCATTACCTTCATCCAGTTCAATGGATTGGGATTCGACTTAATCATCGGAATGAATTGGTTGGAGCGGTACAAGGGTAGAATCCTCTGCGCCGAGCGTCGTTTGCTGCTCAAGAGTCATTCTGGGGTTACTGTATCTTACCGCCAGAGACCGAGAGAGCCTTCGACCACACTCATATCTGCTATGGCTATGTACCGGGAGCTCAGAAAGGGCCAAGAAGTATATTTGTGTTATGTACAAGACCTGGAGAGAGATCCAGAGTTCAGTGATGAGGTACCAATAGTATCCGAATTTCCCGATGTATTCCCTAAGGAGCTACCCGGCATGCCACCTCGAGAGCAGTGGAATTTGAAATTGACCTTTTGCCAGGTACCGGTCCCATTGCTAGGGCACCGTACCGCGTGGCACCTGCTGAAATGACAGAGCTCAAGGAGCAGTTACGAGACCTTCTAGACAAAGGGTTTATACGCCCGAGCGTATCACCCTGGGGAGCACCGGTCCTCTTTGTGAAGAAGAAGGACGGTAGCCTCCGACTATGTATTGACTACCGCAGTTGAATGCGGTCACAGTCAAGAATAAATACCCATTACCACGCAACGACGACCTATTCGACCAGCTGAAAGGAGCCTCAGTCTTCTCCAAGATCGACCTCCGTTCTGGATATCATCAGATTGCTATCAAAGAGCAAGATATTGAGAAAACGGCATTCCGTACCAGATATGGCCACTACGAATTCATAGTGATGCCATTCGGTTTGTCAAATGCTCAGCTAAATTCATGGACCTCATGAATCGGTTATTCAGTGAGCAGTTGGACACTTCGGTTGTTGTCTTCATCGACGACATCCTTGTATACTCAAAATCAGCAGAAGAACATGAAATTCACTTGAGGAAAGTGCTTGAGACACTGCACGAGAACCAGCTGTATGCGAAGTTCTCCAAATGCGAGTTCTGGCTAGATCAGGTATCATTCCTTGGTCATGTCATCTCGACGCGGGTATCTCAGTTGACCCTTCTAAGATAGAAGCTGTACGATCATGGCCAAGACCTAAGACAGTTACCGACATCCGGAGCTTTCTTGGTCTAGCTGGTTACTACCGGAGATTCGTAAAGGACTTCTCGAAAGTCGCTAAGCCCATGA
The DNA here is from genome assembly GCA_023374045.1 of Limonium bicolor. Classification (NCBI taxonomy): domain Eukaryota; kingdom Viridiplantae; phylum Streptophyta; class Magnoliopsida; order Caryophyllales; family Plumbaginaceae; genus Limonium; species Limonium bicolor. Next base: position 220,834,859 of record CM041776.1, on the reverse strand, counting down.
CTACATTGATGAAGAAAGATGCACCATTTGTATGGACAGACGAGTGTGAATTATCATTTCAGAGCCTAAAGGACTCATTGACCTCAGCGCCCATCCTTACTCTTCCAGAGGGCACAGAGGGATTTGAGGTGTATTGCGATGCATCAAGCAAAGGAATGGGATGCGTACTCATGCAGCATGGCAAGGTTGTAGCTTATGCCTCCTGCCAGCTGAAAAAGCATGAGGAGAATTACCCGACACACGATTTAGAGTTAGGAGCCATTGTCTTCGCCTTGAAGATATGGCGACACTATCTCTATGGGGTAAGCATCACCATCTACTTCGACCACAAGAGCTTACAGTATGTGTTCACACAGAAAGAACTGAATTTGAGACAGAGAAGATGGATGGAGTTTCTTTCAATTACGACATCAACTTACAGTATAAGGAAGGGAAGGCAAACATTGTAGCCGACGCCCTGAGTCGTCGAGCACTCGCTCCATTCGCTACTCGCTTCTTCTAGCTTGGTTGACGAGGTGCGAGACGCTCAGTTGAGCGACCCTTACCTAACCGAAATCAGACAAAAGATCGAGAATGGTACATTTGAGAAGAAAAAGTATGACTTCAAGCTACATGAAGATGGTTTGATTCGGTTGAATGGCAGGCTATGCGTCCCCGAAGCAATGCAGAGCTAAGGGATCGCATCCTGCGAGAGTCACACAGTTCCACATTGTCAGTCCATCCAGGAGCCTCCAAGATGTACAAAGACATGAAGAGGTACTTCTGGTGGTCAGGAATGAAATCAGATGTGACAGAGTATGTATTGAGATGCTTAACATGCCAAAAGGTGAAATTTGAACACCGTAGACCGGGCGGAATGGTACAATCGATGCCAGTTCCGGAGTGAAAGTTTCACGATATCTCCATGGATTTTGTTGTAGGACTCCCACCTGCCAGGGGAGGACTCAACATGATCTGGGTTGTAGTCGATCGCCTTACCAAGGTTGCCAGATTCATACCGATGAAGGACACCTGGAAGGTAGTGAAGCTAGCTGAGCTATTCGACAAGGAGATTATCAGACATCACGGAGTCCCGAAAACAATTATCTGACCGCGACACCAGATTTCTTTCGAGATACTGGAGAGCCACACGGGAAGCGCTGGGTACAGAATTGAAGCTGAGTACCGCCTTCCATCCTCAGACCGACGGTCAGACAGAAAGGACCATCCAGACACTGGAGGACATGCTTCGGGCATGTGCCTTAGACTTTCAGGGGAGTTGGTTAGATAAGCTTCATCTTATCGAGTTCTCGTATAATAATAGCTATCACGCCTCGATTAAGATGTCGCCTTTCCAAGCTCTATACGGTAGACCTTGCCGTACACCCTTGTGTTGGGATGAGTCGAGCGAAGCGGTCATCATAGGACCGGAGTACCTTGAGCAAGTGCAAGCTGAAGTTCAGCAGATTCGAGCTAATATGAAGGCAGCCTAAGATAGACAGAAATCCTATGCGGATGTGCGACGACGCGACCTTGAGTTCGCTGTGGGCGACCAAGTGTTCTTGCGCGTTTCACCTATGAAGGGTGTCTTCCGATTTGGCCAGAAGGGCAAACTGAGCCCAAAGTTTGTAGGGCCGTACGCTATCACCGAGAGAGTTGGATCCGTAGCCTACAGGTTTGCATTACCTGAGGACTTGGGACGTGTCCATGATGTATTTCATGTGTCACAACTCAAGAAGTATATTGCTGATCCTTCTCATGTGCTAGAGCCCGAGAGACTATCCATCAAACCGAACATGAGATATGTTGAAACCCCAGTGAGAATCCTTGATAGGAAGACCAGAGACACTCGCCATAAGTCTATACGAATGATGAAGGTCCTATGGTCAAACCATGATGTCGAAGAAGCGACATGGGAGTTGGAAGATGCCATGAAGTCTAAGTACCCACAGTTGTTCATAGACTAGAGAGTCTAGCATTTAGTAATACGGGTACGGGTCGTACCCCTTTTAAGGGGGTAGAGCCCTTTTGCTTTTGCATTGCTTCGGGGTAAGCATTGCATAGTGTGTAGGTATTGTAATAGGTTTTGTATGGCACATGTAGTGCGGAGCGTATGTGTATGTATGTGTAATCTGTGTGTATGGATGTGTATGTACAATGTGTGATGATGTGTAGTGTGTATTGTGAATCGCAATGTTGTATTGTGGAATGGTATGAATGAAAAATGGTGAATTGAGTATGATGCTTGAAGTGTGTATGCTTGCAATGTGGAAAGAAGTAAACACCTCATAGGTGGTAGAAGGACACATTATGGCAATTGGTTGCCTAATGAGTAGAACTAATTAAACTAATAACCTTGAGCAACTTTGAGGGCAAAGTTTCTTAAGGGGGGTAGATTGAAATACCCCGTAATTAAAAACAGTGATTAATTAGGCTAATAAATAATTTAGAAGCTTAATTAAGTGTAAATAATCATGAGGGAACAAATCCGAAGAAAACGGATCCCTAAAATGGTTTAAAACATTACCGAACCTTAAAGCACGTTTTTCGAGGTAACCGGGAAAACGTGTCTTTAAGCGGGTCAAATAGACTCGTAACAATTTTGGTCAACTAAATAATCATTAATAAATATTAGTGAAGCCTTAGGACCAATAAAATCAATAAAACGAGAGATTAGTAAAAACTGTCAAAAACGGGAAGTTGTGAGGTAGAAACATAAATAACCAAAACTTATGTGTCCACTTTTAAAATAAAAGTGTAAACTGTTTGTGTGTGTGGGCTGTCAGCCGATGGGCTCCCCCTCTCTCACACTCTCTTCTTATTTACAAACAAACAAAATAATTAAAAGCAAAAAGCAACTATATTACTTTACTCCCTCACTCACATTCTCTCTCTCCTATCTCTATTCTCTTCTCTCACGTGAATCCCCCTCCCTCACTCTCTGATTTTTTCCTTTCTTCTACCTCCCAACCGATGGCTATGGTGATTTGAGCAAACTCACAAAACTCCATCTTCTCTCCTCTTGTTACTCCCTCAAATCTCCTCCAAAAATTACAAAACTTGCACCATTGGAATCCTCTCATCAAGGGGAACATTTCCCTCTTTCCAAAATAAAAACAAGAACTTTCATCTCCATGGGTATTCTTGTTTTGGAGCTTCAAGACCACCATTAGAAGGCCCTCCTTCTCCTCTTTGGTTTAAGGTAAAAAGAAGTCCAAACTACTTCCTTTTCTAGCTCTCATTTGCAAAATAAAGATTTCAAGTTTTGAACTCCTTGCTCCTTTGTACCCAGCCGATTTTGGCATTCTTGAAGGAGTGGAAAGATTGTTCTTGAGCCATTCCAAGCATTACATAAACCCTTGGAAGGTAATACATCTCTAAACCCTAAAACTGCATTAAAAGCGATTAAATAATGTTAGGTTAGTTTTTAGTATGAAGTGTGTATATATATGTGGGCTGTAGTGTTAGAATTTTGGTTGCTAAACCGGTGGGAAGAGGAAGAGGAAGGAAAGAGAGAAGGAAGAAGCAAGAAGAGAGAAACAACTAGAAGAAGAACAAGGTAAAATGATGCTCTCTTGAGTAGTTTAGTAATGCATTATGTAACAGATTTTTAGAAGTAAAAATATGTATTGTAAAATGGTAATGTAGTAGTAGTGTAATGTGTAGGAAGAAACAAGTGTTTTAAGCCTTTAAAAGATATGTAAAACTTATTGAAAACATATATGGGAGTCAATGTTTGAGTGCAGGAAATTTAATGTTGTTAGTGTAGTATTTGTGTATGAGAATTGGGTATACTGCTATTGGTTATAAACAGGTGGTGTGGACCATTAATGTGTGAATAAACAATGTGGTGAGAGTATAAAATTATAGGGGAGGTCATGGCAAAATTTACCTAGGAATAGAACACTTAAGAGATTAGAAACTAGGTGAATGGCATAGGTTGTAACAGATTTTGATAGAGAAAGATAGAGGGTGTAATAGGAGAGATAGTTAATGTAGTTTTAATACATTAGAGGTGCTAGAAATGACATTAGAAGAGGGAGCCATGGATGGGGAGTGTTAGAGCAAAAATCTGTAGCAAAATACATTAAGGAAGAAAACAATGTGAGTGTTGAAGTGAAACTAGGAAAATTATGTGTATAAGTTAGTATAGAATTGTGTAATGAATTAGGAAATGAATTAGCATGATTTAGGGTGTTTAAATTGTACTAAAACATGTTAGGATATGTAGGAAGATTGGGGAAGCAATGGGTGAAATTGGGAAGGAAAAATAAGGCCTGTAGCACAATCTGCTACCGTCCGACCCACAGCCTGGATCGGACGCTGGGTCGGACAAGGCCTGAACAACGATAATAAAACATTCTGGAATGGTCCGACCCAGGGCCGTGAGTCGGACATGGGTCGGACAGGCAAAAAAACTGTTGTCGAAGTTTCTGACTCCGTCCGACCAGAGGGTGAGTCGGACGTGGGTCGGACGCAACTTGGACAACAGAACTGAAACAATCTGGAATGGTCCGACCCAGAGGAGTATGGGTCGGACGGAATAGTGCTGGGTCGGACAGGGAGAATTTCAGAGGGAGAATCTACTGGAATGGTCCGACCCAGGGCTTGGGTCGGACGCTGGGTCGGACGACCCATAACTTACAAAAAAAAACTTAAGCTTGTAACTAGTATACATACATATATATGTATGTATACCCACCTATACATATGTACATATATATGTAAGTAAACCATGGATAAGTAATGAAAAGTAAGTAAAAGGAATATAAGTGTAAAGGATGTAAAGACTTAGTAAGTATGAGTTAGGAAACGTAAGAGTAATCGAATTAAGTTAATGATAGTTAGATTAATCATTCAATTGTATGTATATCATAGGATTTGATTTGTGACACCGGAGGAACGTTTGGAAACACGTACAACGGTGAACGGTATGAATTCCTCATGCCCCGTATGCTATCTTGGTTACTCTGATTTGTGTGTTGTGTGCTAATTGATCACCAAATAAGATAAATGCACGAATCGGAGTTATCATGTTTACTTGTGAATATGTAGTGTTGTATATTGTTGTATATTGTCTTCAAATCTTAGTTTGTATAATTCATGAAATGTATGAATGAATATGAGTGTGTATGTATGCTGTATTGTGTTGTGACCGATTGTGATTGCTATTGGACTTCTAACTGATTCCTGACGAGCTAACCAATCTAACTTAAATTGGTAATTAAATTGGAATGAGTAGAAGTCCGATATAGTTTCGGCCACGCGTGAGGATGAGGAGACACAAGAGGTTGGATCCGATTCCTGACTCTTAAACTGGTCCGCGGCCCAAATCCCTTAAGTGGGTAGCATCCCGGATTGGTGAGTCAAGTAAATCCCGGAGGTGGGACGGAGTAGTCCCCAGGGCCGGAGGTCATACCGACTTAACTTGAGTATAAGCAAGTAAGTAAGAATGAGTAAGTAAAGTAAATGAAAGTAAGTAACTGCAAGTAAGAGAAAGCAAAGTGAAATGAGTAAAAGAGTAAATAGCATTCCGATTAACCCGGATGCGTAGATTGGCTAACATCATGAAGGTAAGTATTGTATGCACTATTGTATTGATGCCTTGAATTGTATAATGTATGGTATATGCATGTATGTTGTATGCAAAGCATGTATGTATGAAAATAATGAACCGCATGTATATTGGACGTCAAATAGTCGGCGTGCCCTAGCTAGCACGCGGTATATGCGGAGTTTATATGCAGCTTTTGCTGAGCCCCTTGGGGCGATGTTTTTACTACACGCAGGCACAAGAGAAGGATGAAGATGGTGAAGACTTAGTCTTATTTATTTTGTCTACTTTTTGGGTTGTAAACATTGAATTATGAATGGTATACTAAGTAGTACACGGCTAAAGTTTGATTAGCCGGTGTACCATGGGGTACACCTGTACACCTTTTTGGACATAGAAAAAGTGGTGAATTGGTATAGATGAGTAGCCGGTAGAAACTCATTATTTTGGTAGATTGGAAAAGGGAATGTAAATGAATTTACTTGATACTCGGTAATCCATTGATGTAAGTATTTGGTATGTGGTATTTTGGTAAGTAATATAGTAGTTCGGTATATTATGTTCATCAGACCGTCACTGTAGGTATTAGTAGCCTAGTTAGCCGTATGGGCGGTTAGCGGCATTGTATCACCCGCCGTAGTAAGTAGTAGTATTTCCGCTGCGAACTGGTAGGATTAACAGGACGATTAGACGGTAAGCATAGGATTAACGGTAGGGGTGTTACAAAAAGTGGTATCAGAGCGTAGTTACGCTCTGATGTCCATAGTTACCGAGCATAGGAATTACCGAGTTAGGATTTCAACCGTCTTAAGACGGATACTTATAAACCTAACTAGGAACTACCGTTGTTAACAACGGATACCCTTGACGTTCTTAGGAACGATACCTTGCTTAATTCCATGGCCTTTGAGCCATATTCTGCGGAGCCTAATGTGGATGTTAAATATTCAGATGTCAGGAAGAGGCCGAGGCCGAGGTAGAGGCGAAGCCTCCGAAGGAACTGGCGCGCAGACGATAGCTGAGATCGTCGCCGCCACGGTAGCACAGATGCTACCGCAAGTGATCCAAGCTATGCAACAGAACCAGCAAAACCAACAAACTCAAGCGGGGCCAATCCCTCCCCCTCCACCCAGAGAAGCAAACTGGGTAAAAGCTGTAGCGGAACTCCGCCCTCCTTGCTTTAGGGGCGAGAGTGACCCGGCTAAGCTCGAAGCCTACATCTCCGAGATGGAGACGGCATTCGAAACCCTCGAAGCTCCTGCTGGAGTTCGAGTCAAGTAGCAGCCTACTACTTGAAGGACACAACCATGGATTGGTGGAAGCTCATCAAGCACGAGCATGTCAATGACCCCACATTCGACTGGGAGTCTTTCGCATCACTCCTCCGATCCAAGTACTATCCGGAGCATGTAAAGACTAAGAAAAGGCTAGAGCTGGATGCCTTGAAGATGACAGACAAGATGTCTGTGGATGAGTACTACCGCACCTTTATCTCCATTCTCCGTCTTCTTCCCGATCTAGGATACACCGGCCAGGTGTTGGTCGATCGCTTCTATGGCGGTCTGAGCCATCGCCTTCGGTACGGTATGGGCTACACACGATTTACCTCCCTTCAGGTAAATATCAGTTTAACCCTTAGTATCATTTCCATTCCTTGAATTCCTTAAATCTCTTCCTTACCACCTTTTTAATAAGAATCCCGGCTAATACCTGAAACTTCAGGAGTGTTATCACGCGGCTTCTCGCGTTGAAATCACATGCCAACTAAGGGATGAAGAACCGCGCTGAAGCGCAAGGCCAACAACAAAAACACTAGTGCCGAGGAGCAGAACCAGGGTAAGAACTGGAAAAAGAAGAAGGGAAATTTCTTTCAGCAATCCCAAAAGAAATTCCCAAGTGAAAGCAGTGCCCATGCTGAGCAGGGCAAACCGGTTGAGTTGCTTCAACTCGTTCTTCTGCACCGGTGGCAGCGAAGCCACTGAGATCATACCCACCTAAGGGTAAACTTCTATTCCTAAATCGTAATCGTACAAGTAATGTATCTAGTATATCCACGCACACATGTGCTAACCCTCTAAACCTTAGGTTCTGGCTCCGGTTCCACCAAAACCTTCTCCGATGGCCGCACATATGTGTGCAGAAAGTGCAACTAGGACCATCCCGGCAAAGACTGCTATGGGAGAGAAATCAAATGCTACAACTGCCAGAAACCGGGCACACAGCTAATAGATGCCCAGAGAGCACCAAGCCAAAGGGGAACTTCCAAAACTACAAACAAAGGGAAGGCAAGGAGGTTGCATCTGGCGATGCACCGACCCAGCAGGCACCGGGACAGGGAGGATCCCGGGGACCTCAGCGGGGTGCACCTCAGAGGCAGCCTGTCCTTCATGTCATTGACCGTGATGGGTCCGGTTCTAAGTCCGGCCCAGGTAATTATCCAGACCTTTAATCCTTGAAGTAGCATGACTAAGTATTGAAGTAACTGTCTGAATGAATGCATGATTGAATGAATTGGAATATGTAACGAGCATGAAATGAAGTAGTTGAAACTAGTACTCACCGTAGATGAAATTTATAACCATAGGAAGCTTTAGTATCTGTTATCCGATACCGGTAACCTGAATCAAGAAGAAATCGACATCACCAACCACTACTACACTAACGAACGGTGTCAGGTCATCCGACCAGGTATGATCTTATTAAGGGGATACCTGACACCCGAAGCGCAAATCTCAATCATTAGACGATGCAACGAGCTAGGAACGGGTCAAGGTGGATTTTATACACCCGAATTCCCCGGTGGAGCGAAGATGAAGCTGAAGATGATGTGCTTGGGAAAGGACTGGAATCTTATACAAGACATACAGGAGACCGAACACGAGACGGAGCAACGCCACCGACAATACCTCCAGAGTTTCAGACACTTGTCACGCAAGCAGTAGAACTTGCACAACAATGCGAATATGATCCGATCCCCGCACTTGAAGCGGACCTTTGTATCGTCAACTTCTATGAGAAAGAAGGACGACTTGGGTTACACCAAGACAAGGACGAGACAGCGGAATCTCTTAAACAAGGAGTGCCCGTAGTGTCTTGGTCCATTGGTGATGACGCCGTATTCCTGTATAGCGAGCAGAAGCGTGTGGACCTCGCACAGAAATTGGTATTGAGATCAGGAGATGTCCTAATCATGGGTGGAAACTCTAGGATGCTGTATCACGGGATCAACAAGATCAAGTTGAATACGGCACCGCCGGCAATAATCAATGCCACTCACATGAAACCAGGACGCCTGAACCTTACCTTTAGAAAGTATTAAATTCATAGTCTCATGTAATCTATTAGTAACGTGTATTAGAGACACGGTATGTATGATGGTTGGTTTATCAATAAGAGCAGTGTTGATTTAATTCCACTTGTGTCCACCATCAATACTTATCCAATTGTGAATCCAATAGGTTGTGGACTCGGTACCGAAGGTATCCTGAGTATCCTCACCGAAGCACAAGACGGCAGAAGCGGCACCATATTAACGGGAACATTCCCAGTGAACGGCATTGATGCCAATGTGTTATTCGACTCCGGCGCCTCTCACACTTTCGTATCACCATCTTTTGTGAAGAGGTTGAAGCTAGATGCGGATGAGCTACCGAATTTTATGGTTACTCTCCCATCGAAGGAGCGAGTAAAGTGCACTAAATACTATCAATCAGCCACCATCGAAATAAAAAATGAAGCGTTTCCCATTTCCTTCATCGAGTTCAATGGATTGGGATTCGACTTAATCATCGGAATGAATTGGTTGGAGCGGCACAAGGGTAGAATCCTCTGCGCCGAGCATCGTTTGCTGCTCAAGAGTCATTCTAGGGTTACTGTATCTTACCGCCAGAGACCGAGAGAGCCTTCGACCACACTCATATCTGCTATGGCTATGTACCGGGAGAAGGGCCAAGAAGTATATTTGTGTTATGTACAAGACCTGGAGAGAGATCCAGAGTTCAGTGATGAGGTACCAATAGTATCCGAATTTCCCGATGTATTCCCTAAGGAGCTACCCGGCATGCCACCTCAGAGAGCAGTGGAATTTGAAATTGACCTTTTGCCAGGTACCGGTCCCATTGCTAGGGCACCGTACCGCATGGCACCTGCTGAAATGACAGAGCTCAAGGAGCAGTTACGAGACCTTCTAGACAAAGGGTTTATACGCCCGAGCGTATCACCCTGGGGAGCACCGGTCCTCTTTGTGAAGAAGAAGGACGGTAGCCTCCGACTATGTATTGACTACCGCGAGTTGAATGCGGTCACAGTCAAGAATAAATACCCATTGCCACGCATCGACGACCTATTCGACCAGCTGAAAGGAGCCTCAGTCTTCTCCAAGATCGACCTCCGTTCTGGATATCATCAGATTGCTATCAAAGAGCAAGATATTGACAAAACGGCATTCCGTACCAGATATGGCCACTACGAATTCACAGTGATGCCATTCGGTTTGTCAAATGCTCCAGCTAAATTCATGGACCTCATGAATCGGTTATTCAGTGAGCAGTTGGACACTTCGGTTGTTGTCTTCTCATCGACGACATCCTTGTATACTCAAAATCAGCAGAAGAACATGAAATTCACTTGAGGAAAGTGCTTGAGACACTGCGCGAGAACCAGCTGTATGCGAAGTTCTCCAAATGCGAGTTCTCTAGAGATCAGGTATCATTCCTTGGTCATGTCATCTCGAGCACGGGTATCTCAGTTGACCCTTCTAAGATAGAAGCTGTACGATCATGGCCTAGACCTAAGACAGTTACCGACATCCGGAGCTTTCTTGGTCTAGCCGGTTACTACCGGAGATTCGTAAAGGACTTCTCGAAAGTCGCTAAGCCCATGACTACATTGATGAAGAAAGATGCACCGTTTGTATGGACAGACGAGTGCGAATTATCATTTCAGAGCCTAAAGGACTCATTGACCTCAGCGCCCATCCTTACTCTTCCAGAGGGCACAGAGGGATTTGAGGTGTATTGCGATGCATCAGGCAAAGGAATGGGATGTGTACTCATGCAGCATGGCAAGGTTGTAGCTTATGCCTCCCGCCAGCTGAAAAAGCATGAGGAGAATTACCCGACACACGATTTAGAGTTAGGAGCCATTGTCTTCGCCTTGAAGATATGGCGACACTATCTCTATGGGGTAAGCATCACCATCTACTTCGACCACAAGAGCTTACAGTATGTGTTCACACAGAAAGAACTGAATTTGAGACAGAGAAGATGGATGGAGTTTCTTTCAGATTACGACATCAACTTACAGTATAAGGAAGGGAAGGCAAACATTGTAGCCGACGCCCTGAGTCGTCGAGCACACTCGCTCCATTCGCTACTCGCTTCTTCTAGCTTGGTTGACGAGGTGCGAGACGCTCAGTTGAGCGACCCTTACCTAACCGAAATCAGACAAAAGATCGAGAATGGTACATTTGAGAAGAAAAAGTATGACTTCAAGCTACATGAAGATGGTTTGATTCGGTTGAATGGCAGGCTATGCGTCCCCCGAAGCAATGCAGAGCTAAGGGATCGCATCCTGCGAGAGTCACACAGTTCCACATTGTCAGTCCATCCAGGAGCCTCCAAGATGTACAAAGACATGAAGAGGCTTCTGGTGGTCAGGAATGAAATCAGATGTGACAGAGTATGTATTGAGATGCTTAACATGCCAAAAGGTGAAATTTGAACACCGTAGACCGGGGAATGGTACAATCGATGCCAGTTCCGGAGTGAAAGTTTCACGATATCTCCATGGATTTTGTTGTAGGACTCCCACCTGCCACGGGAGGACTCAACATGATCTGGGTTGTAGTCGACAGAAAGGACCATCCAGACACTGGAGGACATGCTTCGGGCATGTGCCTTAGACTTTCAGGGGAGTTGGTTAGATAAGCTTCATCTTATCGAGTTCTCGTATAATAATAGCTATCACGCCTCGATTAAGATGTCGCCTTTCCAAGCTCTATACGGTAGACCTTGCCGTACACCCTTGTGTTGGGATGAGTCGAGCGAAGCGGTCATCATAGGACCGGAGTACCTTGAGCAAGTGCAAGCTGAAGTTCAGCAGATTCGAGCTAATATGAAGGCAGCCCAAGATAGACAGAAATCCTATGCGGATGTGCGACGATGCGACCTTGAGTTCGCCGTGGGCGACCAAGTGTTCTTGCGCGTTTCACCTATAAAGGGTATCTTCCGATTTGGCCAGAAGGGCAAACTGAGCCCAAAGTTTGTAGGGCCGTACGCTATCACCGAGAGAGTTGGATCCGTAGCCTACAGGTTAGCATTACCTGAGGACTTGGGACGTGTCCATGATGTATTTCATGTGTCACAACTCAAGAAGTATATTGCTGATCCTTCTCATGTGCTAGAGCCCGAGAGACTATCCATCGAACCGAACATGAGATATGTTGAAACCCCAGTGAGAATCCTTGATAGGAAGACCAGAGACACTCGCCATAAGTCTATACGAATGATGAAGGTCCTATGGTCAAACCATGATGTCAAGAAGCGACATGGGAGTCAGAAGATGCCATGAAGCTAAGTACCCACAGTTTTTCATAGACTAGAGAGTCTAGCATTTAGTAATACGGGTACGGGTCGTACCCCTTTTAAGGGGGGTAGAGCCCTTTTGCTTTTGCATTGCTTCGGGGTAAGCATTGCATAGTGTGTAGGTATTGTAATAGGTTTTGTATGGCACATGTAGTGCGGAGCGTATGTGTATGTGTAATCGTGTGTATGGATTGTATGTACAATGTGTGATGATGTGTAGTGTGTATTGAATCGCAATGTTGTATTGTGGAATGGTATGAATGGAAAATGGTGAATTGAGTATGATGCTTGAAGTGTGTATGCTTGCAATGTGGAAAGAAGTAAACACCTCATAGGTGGTAGAAGGACACATTATGGCAATTGGTTGCCTAATGAGTAGAACTAATTAAACTAATAACCTTGAGCAACTTTGAGGGCAAAGTTTCTTAAGGGGGGTAGATTGAAATACCCCGTAATTAAAAACAGTGATTAATTAGGCTAATAAATAATTTAGAAGCTTAATTAAGTGTAAATAATCAGAGGGAACAAATCCCGAAGAAAACGGATCCCTAAAATGGTTTAAAAACATTACCGAACCTTAAAGCACGTTTTTCGAGGTAACCGGGAAAACGTCTTTAAGCGGGTCAAATAGACTCGTAACAATTTTGGTCAACTAAATAATCATTAATAAATTAGTGAAGCCTTAGGACCAATAAAATCAATAAAACGAGAGATTAGTAAAAACTGTCAAAAACGGGAAGTTGTGGGGTAGAAACATAAATAACCAAAACTTATGTGTCCACTTTTAAAATAAAAGTGTAAACTGTTTGTGTGTGTGGGCTGTCAGCCGATGGGCTCCCCTCTCTCACACTCCCTCACACTCTCTTCTTATTTACAAACAAACAAAATAATTAAAAGCAAAAAGCAACTATATTACTTTACTCCCTCACTCACATTCTCTCTCTCCTATCTCTATTCTCTTCTCTCACGTGAATCCCCCTCCCTCACTCTCTGATTTTTTCCTTTCTTCTACCTCCCAACCGATGGCTATGGTGATTTGAGCAAACTCACAAAACTCCATCTTCTCTCCTCTTGTTACTCCCTCAAATCTCCTCCAAAAATTACAAAACTTGCACCATTGGAATCCTCTCATCAAGGGGAACATTTCCCTCTTTCCAAAATTCGAAAACAAGAACTTTCATCTCCATGGGTATTCTTGTTTTGGAGCTTCAAGACCACCATTAGAAGGCCCTCCTTCTCCTCTTTGGTTTAAGGTAAAAAGAAGTCCAAAACTACTTCCTTTTCTTGCTCTCATTTGCAAAATAAAGATTTCAAGTTTTGAACTCCTTGCTCCTTTGTACCCAGCCGATTTTGGCATTCTTGAAGGAGTGGAAAGATTGTTCTTGAGCCATTCCAAGCATTACATAAACCCTTGGAAGGTAATACATCTCTAAACCCTAAAACTGCATTAAAAGCTTAAATAATGTTAGGGTTAGTTTTTGTATTGAAGTGTGTATATATATGTGGGCTGTAGTGTTAGAATTTTGGTTGCTAAACCGGTGGGAAGAGGAAGAGGAAGGAAGAGAGAAGGAAGAAGCAAGAAGAGAAAAACAACTAGAAGAAGAACAAGGTAAAATGATGCTCTCTTGTGTAGTTTAGTAATGCATTATGTAACAGATTTTTAGAAGTAAAAATATGTATTGTAAAATGGTAATGTAGTAGTAGTGTAATGTGTAGGAAGAAACAAGTGTTTTAAGCCTTTAAAAGATATGTAAACTTATTGAAAACATAGATGGGAGTCAATGTTTGAGTGCAGGAAATTTAATGTTGTTAGTGTAGTATTTGTGTATGAGAATTGGGTATATTGCTATTGGTTATAAACAGGTGGTGTGGACCATTAATGTGTGAATAAACAATGTGGTGAGAGTATAAAATTATAGGGGAGGTCATGGCAAAATTTACCTAGGAATAGAACACTTAAGAGATTAGAAACTAGGTGAATGGCATATTTGTAACAGATTTTGATAGAGAAAGATAGAGGGTGTAATAGGAGAGATAGTTAATGTAGTTTTAATACATTAGAGGTGCTAGAAATGACATTAGAAGAGGGAGCCATGGATGGGGAGTGTTAGAGCAAAATCTGTAGCAAAATACATTAAGGAAGAAAACAATGTGAGTGTTGAAGTGAAACTAGGAAAATTATGTGTATAAGTTAGTATAGAAATGTGTAATGAATTAGGAAATGAATTAGCATGATTTAGGGTGTTTAAATTGTACTAAAACATGTTAGGATGTATGTAGGAAGATTGGGGAAGCAATGGGTGAAATTGGGAAGGAAAAATAAGGCCTGTAGCACAATCTGCTACCCCGACCCACAGCCTGGATCGGACGCTGGGTTGGACAAGGCCTGAACAACGATAATAAAACATTCTGGAATGGTCCGACCCAGGGCCGTGAGTCGGACATGGGTCGGACAGGCAAAAAAACTGTTGTCGAAGTTTCTGACTCCGTCCGACCCAAGGGTGAGTCGGACGTGGGTCGGACGCAACTTGGACAACAGAACTGAAACAATCTGGAATGGTCCGACCCAGAGGAGTATGGGTCGGACGGAATAGTGCTGGGTCGGACAGGGAGAATTTCAGAGGACGAGAATCTACTGGAATGGTCCGACCCAGGGCTTGGTCGGACGCTGGGTCGGACGACCCATAACTTACAAAAAAAACTGTAAGCTTGTAACTAGTATACATACATATATAGTATGTATACCCACCTATACATATGTACATATATATGTAAGTAAACCATGGATAAGTAATGAAAAGTAAGTAAAAGGAATATAAGTGTAAAGGATGTAAAGACTTAGTAAGTACGAGTTAGGAAACGTAAGAGTAATCGAATTAAGTTAATGATAGTTAGATTAATCATTCAATTGTATGTATATCATAGGATTTGATTTGTGACACCGGAGGAACGTTTGGAAACACGTACAACGGTGAACGGTATGAATTCCTCATGCCCCGTATGCTATCTTGGTTACTCTGATTTGTGTGTTGTGTGCTAATTGATCACCAAATAAGATAAATGCACGAATCGGAGTTATCATGTTTACTTGTGAATATGTAGTGTTGTATATTGTCTTCAAATCTTAGTTTGTATAATTCATGAAATGTATGAATGAATATGAGTGTGTATGTATGCTGTATTGTGTTGTGACCGATTGTGATTGCTATTGGACTTCTAACTGATTCCTGACGAGCTAACCAATCTAACTTAAATTGGTAATTAAATTGGAATGAGTAGAAGTCCGATATAGTTTCGGCCACGCGTGAGGATGAGGAGACACAAGAGGTTGGATCCGATTCCTGACTCTTAAACTGGTCCGCGGCCCAAATCCCTTAAGTGGGTAGCATCCCGGATTGGTGAGTCAAGTAAATCCCGGAGGTGGGACGGAGTAGTCCCCAGGGCCGGAGGTCATACCGACTTAACTTGAGTATAAGCAAGTAAGTAAGAATGAGTAAGTAAAGTAAATGAAAGTAAGTAACTGCAAGTAAGAGAAAGCAAAGTGAAATGAGTAAAAGAGTAAATAGCATTCCGATTAACCCGGATGCGTAGATTGGCTAACATCATGAAGGTAAGTATTGTATGCACTATTGTATTGATGCCTTGAATTGTATAATGTATGGTATATGCATGTATGTTGTATGCAAAGCATTATGTATGAAAATAATGAACCGCATGTATATTGGACGTCAAATAGTCGGCGTGCCCTAGCTAGCACGCGGTATATGCGGAGTTTATACGCAGCTTTTGCTGAGCCCCTTGGGGCGATGTTTTTATACCACACACGGCACAAGAGAAGGATGAAGATGGTGAAGACTTAGTCTATTTCTTTTGTCTACTTTTTGGGTTGTAAACATTGAATTATGAATGGTGTACTAAGTAGTACACGGCTGTAGTTTGATTAGCCGGTGTACCATGGGTACACCTTTTTGGACATAGAAAGAGTGGTGAATTGGTATAGATGAGTAGCCGGTAGAAACTCATTATTTGGTAGATTGGAAAAGGGAATGTAAATGAATTTACTTGATACTCGGTAATCCATTGATGTAAGTATTCGGTATGTGGTATTTTGGTAAGTAATAGTAGTCGGTATATTATGTTCACAGACCGTCACTGTAGGTATTAGTAGCCTAGTTAGCCGTATGGGCGGTTAGCGGCATTGTATCACCCGCCGTAGTAAGTAGTAGTATTTCCGCTGTGAACTGATAGGATTAACAGGATGATTAGACGGTAAGCATAGGATTAACGGTAGGGGTGTTACAAAAAGTGGTATCAGAGCGTAGTACGCTCTGATGTCCATAGTTACCGAGCATAGGGAATTACCGAGTTAGGATTTCAACCGTCTTAAGACGGATACTTAGAAACCTAACTAGGAACTACCGTTGTTAACAACGGATACCCTTGACGTTCTTAGGAACGATACCTTGCTTAATTCCATGACCTTTGAGCCATATTCTGCGAAGCCTAATGTGGATGTTAAATTTCAGATGTCAGGAAGAGGCCGAGGCCGAGGTAGAGGTGAAGCCTCCGAAGGAACTGGCGCGCAGACGATAGCTGAGATCGTCGCCGCCACGGTAGCACAGATGTACCGCAAGTGATCCAAGCGGGGCCAATCCCCCCCCCCCCCCAGAGAAGCAAACTGGTAAAAGCTGTAGCGGAACTCCGCCCTCCTTGTTTTAGGGGCGAGAGTGACCCGGCTAAGCTCGAAGCCTACATCTCCGAGATGGAGACGGCATTCGAAACCCTCGAAGCTCCTGCTGGAGTTCGAGTCAGAGTAGCAGCCTACTACTTGAAGGACACAACCATGGATTGGTGGAAGCTCATCAAGCACGAGCATGTCAATGACCCCACATTCGACTGGGTCTTTCGCATCACTCCTCCGATCCAAGTACTATCCGGAGCATGTAAAGACTAAGAAAAGCTAGAGCTGGATGCCTTGAAGATGACAGACAAGATGTTTGTGGATGAGTACTACCGCACCTTTACCTCCATTCTCCGTCTTCTTCCCGATCTAGGATACACCGCCAGGTGTTGGTCGATCGCTTCTATGGCGGTCTGAGCCATCGCCTTCGGTACGGTATGGGCTACACACGATTTACCTCCCTTCAGGTAAATATCAATTTAACCCTTAGTATCATTTCCATTCCTTGAATTCCTTAAATCTCTTCCTTACCACCTTTTTAATAAGAATCCCGGCTAATACCTGAAACTTCAGGAGTGTTATCACGCGGCTTCTCGCGTTGAAATCACATGCCAACTAAGGGATGAAGAACCGCGCTGAAGCGCAAGGCCAACAACAAAAACACTAGTGCCGAGGAGCAGAACCAGGGTAAGAACTGGAAAAAGAAGAAGGGAAATTTCTTTCAGCAATCCCAAAAGAAATTTAAGTGAAAGCAGTGCCCATGCTGAGCAGGGCAACCGGTTGAGTTGCTTCAACGGTTCTTCTGCACCGGTGGCAGCGAAGCCACTGAGATCATACCCACCTAAGGGTAAACTTCTATTCCTAAATCGTAATCGTACAAGTAATGTATCTAGTATATCCACGCACACATGTGCTAACCCTCTAAACCTTAGGTTCTGGCTCCGGTTCCACCAAAACCTTCTCCGATGGCCGCACATATGTGTGCAGAAAGTGCAACTAGGACCATCCCGGCAAAGACTGCTATGGGAGAGAAATCAAATGCTACAACTGCCAGAAACCGGGGCACACAGCTAATAGATGCCCAGAGAGCACCAAGCCAAAGGGGAACTTCCAAAACTACAAACAAAGGGAAGGCAAGGAGGTTGCATCTGGCGATGCACCGACCCAGCAGGCACCACAGGGACAGGGATCCCGGGGACCTCAGCGGGGTGCACCTCAGAGGCAGCCTGTCCTTCATGTCATTGACCGTGATGGGTCCGGTTCTAAGTCCGGCCCAGGTAATTATCCAGACCTTAATCCTTGAAGTGAAGTAGCATGACTAAGTATTGAAGTAACTGTCTGAATGAATGCATGATGAATGAATTGGAATATGTAACGAGCATGAAATGAAGTAGTTGAAACTAGTACTCACCGTAGATGAAATTTATAACCATAGGAAGCTTTAGTATCTGTTATCCGATACCGGTAAACCTGAATCAAGAAGAAATCGACATCACCAACCACTACTACACTAACGAACGGTGTCAGGTCATCCGACCAGGTATGATCTTATTAAGGGGATACCTGACACCCGAAGCGCAAATCTCAATCATTAGACGATGCAACGAGCTAGGAACGGGTCAAGGTGGATTTTATACACCCGAATTCCCCGGTGGAGCGAAGATGAAGCTGAAGATGATGTGCTTGGGAAAGGACTGGAATCCTTATACCAAGACATACCAGGAGACACGAACACGAGACGGAGCAACGCCACCGACAATACCTCCAGAGTTTCAGACACTTGTCACGCAAGCAGTAGAACTTGCACAACAATGCGAATATGATCCGATCCCCGCACTTGAAGCGGACCTTTGTATCGTCAACTTCTATGAGAAAGAAGGACGACTTGGGTTACACCAAGACAAGGACGAGACAGCGGAATCTCTTAAACAAGGAGTGCCCGTAGTGTCTTGGTCCATTGGTGATGACGCCGTATTCCTGTATAGCGAGCAGAAGCGTGTGGACCTCGCACAGAATTGGTATTGAGATCAGGAGATGTCCTAATCATGGGTGGAAACTCTAGGATGCTGTATCACGGGATCAACAAGATCAAGTTGAATACGGCACCGCCGGCAATAATCAATGCCACTCACATGAAACCAGGACGCCTGAACCTTACCTTTAGAAAGTATTAAATTCATAGTCTCATGTAATCTATTAGTAACGTGTATTAGAGACACGGTATGTATGATGGTTGGTTTATCAATAAAGAGCAGTGTTGATTTAATTCCACTTGTGTCCACCATCAATACTTATCCAATTGTGAATCCAATAGGTTGTGGACTCGGTACCGAAGGTAACCTGAGTATCCTCACGAAGCACAAGACGGCAGAAGCGGCACATATTAACGGAACATTCCCAGTGAACGGCATTGATGCCAATGTGTTATTCGACTCCGGCGCCTCTCACACTTTCGTATCACCATCTTTTGTGAAGAGGTTGAAGCTAGATGCGGATGAGCTACCGAATTTTATGGTTACTCTCCCATCGAAGGAGCGAGTAAAGTGCACTAAATACTATCAATCAGCCACCATCGAAATAAAAAATGAAGCGTTTCCCATTCCTTCATCGAGTTCAATGGATTGGGATTCGACTTAATCATCGGAATGAATTGGTTGGAGCGGCACAAGGGTAGAATCCTCTGCGCCGAGCATCGTTTGCTGCTCAAGAGTCATTCTGGGGTTACTGTATCTTACCGCCAGAGACCGAGAGAGCCTTCGACCACACTCATATCTGCTATGGCTATGTACCGGGAGCTCAGAAAGGGCCAAGAAGTATATTTGTGTTATGTACAAGACCTGGAGAGAGATCCAGAGTTCAGTGATGAGGTACCAATAGTATCCGAATTTCCCGATGTATTCCCTAAGGAGCTACCCGGCATGCCACCTCAGAGAGCAGTGGAATTTGAAATTGACCTTTTGCCAGGTACCGGTCCTATTGCTAGGGCACCGTACCGCGTGGCACCTGCTGAAATGACAGAGCTCAAGGAGCAGTTACGAGACCTTCTAGACAAAGGGTTTATACGCCCGAGCGTATCACCCTGGGGAGCACCGGTCCTCTTTGTGAAGAAGAAGGACGGTAGCCTCCGACTATGTATTGACTACCGCAAGTTGAATGCGGTCACAGTCAAGAATAAATACCCATTACCACGCAACGACGACCTATTCGACCAGCTGAAAGGAGCCTCAGTCTTCTCCAAGATCGACCTCCGTTCTGGATATCATCAGATTGCTATCAAAGAGCAAGATATTGGGAAAACGGCATTCCGTACCAGATATGGCCACTACGAATTCATAGTGATGCCATTCGGTTTGTCAAATGCTTCTGCTAAATTCATGGACCTCATGAATCGGTTATTCAGTGAGCAGTTGGACACTTCGGTTGTTGTCTTCATCGACGACATCCTTGTATACTCAAAATCAGCAGAAGAACATGAAATTCACTTGAGGAAAGTGCTTGAGACACTGCACGAGAACCAGCTGTATGCGAAGTTCTCCAAATGCGAGTTCTGGCTAGATCAGGTATCATTCCTTGGTCATGTCATCTCGAGCGCGGGTATCTCAGTTGACCCTTCTAAGATAGAAGCTGTACGATCATGGCCAAGACCTAAGACAGTTACCGACATCCGGAGCTTTCTTGGTCTAGCTGGTTACTACCGGAGATTCGTAAAGGACTTCTCGAAAGTCGCTAAGCCCATGACTACATTGATGAAGAAAGATGCACCATTTGTATGGACAGACGAGTGTGAATTATCATTTCAGAGCCTAAAGGACTCATTGACCTCAGCGCCCATCCTTACTCTTCCAGAGGGCACAGAGGGATTTGAGGTGTATTGCGATGCATCAAGCAAAGGAATGGGATGCGTACTCATGCAGCATGGCAAGGTTGTAGCTTATGCCTCCGCCAGCTGAAAAAGCATGAGGAGAATTACCCGACACACGATTTAGAGTTAGGAGCCATTGTCTTCGCCTTGAAGATATGGCGACACTATCTCTATGGGGTAAGCATCACCATCTACTTCGACCACAAGAGCTTACAGTATGTGTTCACACAGAAAGAACTGAATTTGAGACAGAGAAGATGGATGGAGTTTCTTTCAGATTACGACATCAACTTACAGTATAAGGAAGGGAAGGCAAACATTGTAGCCGACGCCCTGAGTCGTCGAGCACACTCGCTCCATTCGCTACTCGCTTCTTCTAGCTTGGTTGACGAGGTGCGAGACGCTCAGTTGAGCGACCCTTACCTAACCGAAATCAGACAAAAGATCGAGAATGGTACATTTGAGAAGAAAAAGTATGACTTCAAGCTACATGAAGATGGTTTGATTCGGTTGAATGGCAGGCTATGCGTCCCCCGAAGCAATGCAGAGCTAAGGGATCGCATCCTGCGAGAGTCACACAGTTCCACATTGTCAGTCCATCAAGGAGCCTCCAAGATGTACAAAGACATAAAGAGGTACTTCTGGTGGTCAGGAATGAAATCAGATGTGACAGAGTATGTATTGAGATGCTTAACATACCAAAAGGTGAAATTTGAACACCGTAGACCGGGTGCAATGGTACAATCGATGCCAGTTCCGGAGTGAAAGTTTCACGATATCTCCATGGATTTTGTTGTAGGACTCCCACCTGCTAGGGGAGGACTCAACATGATCTGGGTTGTAGTCGATCGCCTTACCAAGGTTGCCAGATTCATACTGATGAAGGACACCAGGAAGGTAGTGAAGCTAGCTGAGCTATTCGACAAGGAGATTATCAGACATCACGGAGTCCCGAAAACAAATGTATCTGACCGCGACACCAGATTTCTTTCGAGATACTGGAGAGCCACACGGGAAGCGCTGGGTACAGAATTGAAGCTGAGTACCGCCTCCATCCTCAGACCGACGGTCAGACAGAAAGGACCATCCAGACACTGGAGGACATGCTTCGGGATGTGCCTTAGACTTTCAGGGGAGTGGTTAGATAAGCTTCATCTTATCGAGTTCTCGTATAAATAATAGCTATCACGCCTCGATTAAGATGTCGCCTTTCCAAGCTCTATACGGTAGACCTTGCCGTACACCCTTGTGTTGGGATGAGTCGAGCGAAGCGGTCATCATAGGACCGGAGTACCTTGAGCAAGTGCAAGCTGAAGTTCAGCAGATTCGAGCTAATATGAAGGCAGCCCAAGATAGACAGAAATCCTATGCGGATGTGCGACGACGACCTTGAGTTCGCCGTGGGCGACCAAGTGTTCTTGCGCGTTTCACCTATGAAGGGTGTCTTCCGATTTGGCCAGAAGGGCAAACTGAGCCCAAAGTTTGTAGGGTCGTACGCTATCACCGAGAGAGTTGGATCCGTAGCCTACAGGTTAGCATTACCTGAGGACTTGGGACGTGTCCATGATGTATTTCATGTGTCACAACTCAAGAAGTATATTGCTGATCCTTCTCATGTGCTAGAGCCCGAGAGACTATCCATCAAACCGAACATGAGATATGTTGAAACCCCAGTGAGAATCCTTGATAGGAAGACCAGAGACACTCGCCATAAGTCTATACGAATGATGAAGGTCCTATGGTCAAACCATGATGTCGAAGAAGCGACATGGGAGTTGGAAGATGCCATGAAGGCTAAGTACCCACAGTTTTCATAGACTAGAGAGTCTAGCATTTAGTAATACGGGTACGGGTCGTACCCCTTTTAAGGGGGGTAGAGCCCTTTTGCTTTTGCATTGCTTCGGGGTAAGCATTGCATAGTGTGTAGGTATTGTAATAGGTTTTGTATGGCACATGTAGTGCGGAGCGTAGTGTATGTATGTGTAATCTGTGTGTATGGATGTGTATGTACAATGTGTGATGATGTGTAGTGTGTATTGTGAATCGCAATGTTGTATTGTGGAATGGTATGAATGGAAAATAGTGAATTGAGTATGATGCTTGAAGTGTGTATGCTTGCAATGTGGAAAGAAGTAAACACCTCATAGGTGGTAGAAGGACACATTATGGCAATTGGTTGCCTAATGAGTAGAACTAATTAAACTAATAACCTTGCGCAACTTTGAGGGCAAAGTTTCTTAAGGGGGTAGATTGAAATACCCCGTAATTAAAAACAGTGATTAATTAGGCTAATAAATAATTTAGAAGCTTAATTAAGTGTAAATAATCATGAGGAAACAAATCCCGAAGAAAACGGATCCCTAAAATGGTTTAAAAACATTACCGAACCTTAAAGCACGTTTTTCGAGGTAACCGGGAAAACGTGTCTTTAAGCGGGTCAAATAGACTCGTAACAATTTTGGTCAACTAAATAATCATTAATAAATATTAGTGAAGCCTTAGGACCAATAAAATCAATAAAATGAGAGATTAGTAAAAATTGTCCAAATGGGAAGTTGTGGGGTAGAAACATAAATAACCAAAACTTATGTGTCCACTTTTAAAATAAAAGTGTAAACTGTTTGTTGTGTGGGCTGTCAGCCGATGGGCTCCCCCTCTCACACTCCCTCACACTCTCTTCTTATTTACAAACAAACAAAATAATTAAAAGCAAAAAGCAACTATATTACTTTACTCCCTCACTCACATTCTCTCTCTCCTATCTCTATTCCCTCTCACGTGAATCCCCCTCCCTCACTCTCTGATTTTTTCCTTTCTTCTACCTCCCAACCGATGGCTATGGTGATTTGAGCAAACTCACAAAACTCCATCTTCTCTCCTCTTGTTACTCCCTCAAATCTCCTCCAAAAATTACAAAACTTGCACCATTGGAATCCTCTCATCAAGGGGAACATTTCCCTCTTTCCAAAATAAAAACAAGAACTTTCATCTCCATGGGTATTCTTGTTTTGGAGCTTCAAGACCACCATTAGAAGGCCCTCCTTCTCCTCTTTGGTTTAAGGTAAAAAGAAGTCCAAAACTTCCTTTTCTGCTCTCATTTGCAAAATAAAGATTTCAAGTTTTGAACTCCTTGCTCCTTTGTACCCAGCCGATTTTGGCATTCTTGAAGGAGTGGAAAGATTGTTCTTGAGCCATTCCAAGCATTACATAAACCCTTGGAAGGTAATACATCTCTAAACCCTAAAACCGCATTAAACGATTAAATAATGTTAGGGTTAGTTTTTAGTATTGAAGTGTGTATATATGTGGGCTGTAGTGTTAGAATTTTGGTTGCTAAACCGGTGGGAAGAGGAAGAGGAAGGAAAGAGAGAAGGAAGAAGCAAGAAGAGAAAAGCAACTAGAAGAAGAACAAGGTAAAATGATGCTCTCTTGAGTAGTTTAGTAATGCATTATGTAACAGATTTTTAGAAGTAAAAATATGTATTGTAAAATGGTAATGTAGTAGTAGTGTAATGTGTAGGAAGAAACAAGTGTTTTAAGCCTTTAAAAGATATGTAAAACTTATTGAAAACATATATGGGAGTCAATGTTTGAGTGCAGGAAATTTAATGTTGTTAGTGTAGTATTTGTGTATGAGAATTGGGTATATGCTATTGGTTATAAACAGGTGGTGGGACCATTAATGTGTGAATAAACAATGTGGTGAGAGTATAAAATTATAGGGGAGGTCATGGCAAAATTTACCTAGGAATAGAACACTTGAGAGATTAGAAACTAGGTGAATGGCATAGGTTGTAACAGATTTTGATAGAGAAAGATAGAGGGTGTAATAGGAGAGATAGTTAATGTAGTTTTAATACATTAGAGGTGCTAGAAATGACATTAGAAGAGGAAGCCATGGATGGGGAGTGTTAGAGCAAAAATCTGTAGCAAAATACATTAAGGAAGAAAACAATGTGAGTGTTGAAGTGAAACTAGGAAAATTATGTGTATAAGTTAGTATAGAAATGTGTAATGAATTAGGAAATGAATTAGCATGATTTAGGGTGTTTAAATTGTACTAAAACATGTTAGGACGTATGTCGGAAGATTGGGGAAGCAATGGGTGAAATTGGGAAGGAAAAATAAGGCCTGTAGCACAATCTGCTACCGTCCGACCCACAGCCTGGATCGGACGCAGGGTCGGACAAGGCCTGAACAACGATAATAAAACATTCTGGAATGGTCCGACCCAGGGCCGTGAGTCGGACATGGGTCGGACAGGCAAAAAAACTGTTGTCGAAGTTTCTGACTCCATCCGACCCAGAGGGTGAGTCGGACGTGGGTCGGACGCAACTTGGACATCAGAACTGAAACAATCTGGAATGGTCCGACCCAGAGGAGTATGGGTCGGACGGGATAGTGCTAGGTCGGACAGGGAGAATTTCAGAGGGCGAGAATCTACTGGAATGGTCGGACCCAGGGCTTGGGTCGGACGCTGGGTCGGACGACCCATAACTTACAAAAAAAAACTTAAGCTTGTAACTAGTATACATACATATATATGTATGTATACCCACCTATACATATGTACATATATATGTAAGTAAACCATGGATAAGTAATGAAAAGTAAGTAAAAGGAATATAAGTGTAAAGGATGTAAAGACTTAGTAAGTATGAGTTAGGAAACGTAAGAGTAATCGAATTAAGTTAATGATAGTTAGATTAATCATTCAATTGTATGTATATCATAGGATTTGATTTGTGACACCGGAGGAACGTTTGGAAACACGTACAACGGTGAACGGTATGAATTCCTCATGCCCCGTATGCTATCTTGGTTACTCTGATTTGTGTGTTGTGTGCTAATTGATCACCAAATAAGATAAATGCACGAATCGGAGTTATCATGTTTACTTGTAATATGTAGTGTTGTATATTGTTGTATATTGTCTTCAAATCTTAGTTTGTATAATTCATGAAATGTATGAATGAATATGAGTGTGTATGTATGTTGTATTGTGTTGTGACCGATTGTGATTGCTATTGGACTTCTAACTGATTCCTGACGAGCTAACCAATCTAACTTAAATTGGTAATTAAATTGGAATGAGTAGAAGTCCGATATAGTTTCGGCCACGCGTGAGGATGAGGAGACACAAGAGGTTGGATCCGATTCTGACTCTTAAACTGGTCCGCGGCCCAAATCCCTTAAGTGGGTAGCATCCCGGATTGGTGAGTCAAGTAAATCCCGGAGGTGGGACGGAGTAGTCCCCAGGGCCGGAGGTCATACCGACTTAACTTGAGTATAAGCAAGTAAGTAAGAATGAGTAAATAAAGTAAATGAAAGTAAGTAAGTGCAAGTAAGAGAAAGCAAAGTGAAATGAGTAAAAGAGTAAATAGCATTCCGATTAACCCGGATGCGTAAATTGGCTAACATCATGAAGGTAAGTATTGTATGCACTATTGTATTGATGCCTTGAATTGTATAATGTATGGTATATGCATGTATGTTGTATGCAAAGCATGTATGTATGAAAACAATGAACCGCATGTATAGTGGACGTCAAATAGTCGGCGTGCCCTAGCTAGTACGCGGTATATACGGAGTTTATATGTAGCTTTTGCTGAGCCCCTTGGGGCGATGTTTTTACTACACACAGGTACAAGAGAAGGATGAAGATGGTGAAGACTTAGTCTTATTTCTTTTGTCTACTTTTTGGGTTGTAAACATTGAATTATGAATGGTGTACTAAGTAGTACACGGCTGTAGTTTGATTAGCCGGTGTACCATGGGGTACACCTTTTTGGACATAGAAAGAGTGGTGAATTGGTATAGATGAGTAGCCGGTAGAAACTCATTATTTTGGTAGATTGGAAAAGGGAATGTAAATGAATTTACTTGATACTCGGTAATCCATTGATGTAAGTATTCGGTATGTGGTATTTTGGTAAGTAATATAGTAGCTCGGTATATTATGTTCATCAGACCGTCACTGTAGGTATTAGTAGCCTAGTTAGCCGTATGGGCGGTTAGCGGCATTGTATCACTCGCCGTAGTAAGTAGTAGTATTTCCGCTGTGAACTGATAGGATTAACAGGACGATTAGACGGTAAGCATAGGATTAACGGTAGGGGTGTTACAAAAAGCGGTATCAGAGCGTAGTTATGCTCTGATGTCCATAGTTACCGAGCATAGGGAATTACCGAGTTAGGATTTCAACCGTCTTAAGACGGATACTTAGAAACCTAACTAGGAACTACCGTTGTTAACAACGGATACCCTTGATGTTCTTAGGAACGATACCTTGCTTAATTCCATAACCTTTGAGCCATATTCTGCGGAGCCTAAT
This sequence comes from Limonium bicolor, assembly GCA_023374045.1. Classification (NCBI taxonomy): domain Eukaryota; kingdom Viridiplantae; phylum Streptophyta; class Magnoliopsida; order Caryophyllales; family Plumbaginaceae; genus Limonium; species Limonium bicolor. The sequence continues at coordinate 220,807,865 of CM041776.1, read as the reverse complement.
GTGGATGTTAAATGTTCAGATGTCAGGAAGAGGCCGAGGCCGAGGTAGAGGCGAAGCCTCCGAAGGAACTGGCGCGCAGACGATAGCTGAGATCGTCGCCGCCACGGTAGCACAGATGCTACCGCAAGTGATCCAAGCTATGCAACAGAACCAGCAAAACCAACAAACTCAAGGGGCCAATCCCTCCCCCGCCACCCAGAGAAGCAAACTGGGTAAAAGCTGTAGCGGAACTCCGCCCTCCTTGCTTTAGGGGCGAGAGTGATCCGGCTAAGCTCGAAGCCTACATCTCCGAGATGGAGACGGCATTCGAAACCCTCGAAGCTCCTGCTGGAGTTCGAGTCAGAGTAGCAGCCTACTACTTGAAGGACACAACCATGGATTGGTGGAGCTCATCAAGCACGAGCATGTCAATGACCCCACATTCGACTGGGAGTCTTTCGCATCACTCCTCCGATCCAAGTACTATCCGGAGCACGTAAAGACTAAGAAAAGGCTAGAGCTGGATGCCTTGAAGATGACAGACAAGATGTCTGTGGATGAGTACTACCGCACCTTTACCTCCATTCTCCGTCTTCTTCCCGATCTAGGATACACCGGCCAGGTGTTGGTCGATCGCTTCTATGGCGGTCTGAGCCATCGCCTTCGGTACGGTATGGGCTACACACGATTTACCTCCCTTCAGGTAAATATCATTTAACCCTTAGTATCATTTCCATTCCTTGAATTCCTTAAATCTCTTCCTTACCACCTTTTTAATAAGAATCCCGGCTAATACCTGAAACTTCAGGAGTGTTATCACGCGGCTTCTCGCGTTGAAATCACATGCCAACTAAGGGATGAAGAACCGCGCTGAAGCGCAAGGCCAACAACAAAAACACTAGTGCCGAGGAGCAGAACCAGGGTAAGAACTGGAAAAAGAAGAAGGGAAATTTCTTTCAGCAATCCCAAAAGAAATTCCCAAGTGAAAGCAGTGCCCATGCTGAGCAGGGCAAACCGGTTGAGTTGCTTCAACTCGGTTCTTCTGCACCGGTGGCAGCGAAGCCACTGAGATCATACCCACCTAAGGGTAACTTCTATTCCTAAATCGTAATCGTACAAGTAATGTATCTAGTATATCCACGCACACATGTGCTAACCCTCTAAACCTTAGGTTCTGGCTCCGGTTCCACCAAAACCTTCTCCGATGGCCGCACATATGTGTGCAGAAAGTGCAACTAGGACCATCCCGGCAAAGACTGCTATGGGAGAGAAATCAAATGCTACAACTGCCAGAAACCGGGCACACAGCTAATAGATGCCCAGAGAGCACCAAGCCAAAGGGGAACTTCCAAAACTACAAACAAAGGGAAGGCAAGGAGGTTGCATCTGGCGATGCACCGACCCAGCAGGCACCACAGGGACAGGGATCCCGGGGACCTCAGCGGGGTGCACCTCAGAGGCAGCCTGTCCTTCATGTCATTGACCGTGATGGGTCCGGTTCTAAGTCCGGCCCAGGTAATTATCCAGACCTTTAATCCTTGAAGTAGCATGACTAAGTATTGAAGTAACTGTCTGAATGAATGCATGATGAATGAATTGGAATATGTAACGAGCATGAAATGAAGTAGTTGAAACTAGTACTCACCGTAGATGAAATTTATAACCATAGGAAGCTTTAGTATCTGTTATCCGATACCGGTAAACCTGAATCAAGAAGAAATCGACATCACCAACCACTACTACACTAACTAACGAACGGTGTCAGGTCATCCGACCAGGTATGATCTTATTAAGGGGATACCTGACACCCGAAGCGCAAATCTCAATCATTAGACGATGCAACGAGCTAGGAAGGGTCAAGGTGGATTTTATACACCCGAATTCCCCGGTGGAGCGAAGATGAAGCTGAAGATGATGTGCTTGGGAAAGGACTGGAATCCTTATACCAAGACATACCAGGAGACACGAACACGAGACGGAGCAACGCCACCGACAATACCTCCAGAGTTTCAGACACTTGTCACGCATGCAGTAGAACTTGCACAACAATGCGAATATGATCCGATCCCCGCACTTGAAGCGGACCTTTGTATCGTCAACTTCTATGAGAAAGAAGGACGACTTGGGTTACACCAAGACAAGGACGAGACAGCGGAATCTCTTAAACAAGGAGTGCCCGTAGTGTCTTGGTCCATTGGTGATGACGCCGTATTCCTGTATAGCGAGCAGAAGCGTGTGGACCTCGCACAGAAATTGGTATTGAGATCAGGAGATGTCCTAATCATGGGTGGAAACTCTAGGATGCTGTATCACGGGATCAACAAGATCAAGTTGAATACGGCACCGCCGGCAATAATCAATGCCACTCACATGAAACTAGGACGCCTGAACCTTACCTTTAGAAAGTATTAAATTCATAGTCTCATGTAATCTATTAGTAACGTGTATTAGAGACACGGTATGTATGATGGTTGGTTTATCAATAAAGAGCAGTGTTGATTTAATTCCACTTGTGTCCACCATCAATACTTATCCAATTGTGAATCCAATAGGTTGTGGACTCGGTACCGAAGGTAACCTGAGTATCCTCACCGAAGCACAAGACGGCAGAAGCGGCACCATATTAACGGGAACATTCCCAGTGAACGGCATTGATGCCAATGTGTTATTCGACTCCGGTGCCTCTCACACTTTCGTATCACCATCTTTTGTGAAGAGGTTGAAGCTAGATGCGGATGAGCTACCAAATTTTATGGTTACTCTCCCATCGAAGGAGCGAGTAAAGTGCACTAAATACTATCAATCAGCCACCATCGAAATAAAAAATTAAGCGTTTCCCATTTCCTTCATCGAGTTTAATGGATGGGGATTCGACTTAATCATCGGAATGAATTGGTTGGAGCGGCACAAGGGTAGAATCCTCTGCGCCGAGCATCGTTTGCTGCTCAAGAGTCATTCTGGGGTTACTGTATCTTACCGCCAGAGACCGAGAGAGCCTTCGACCACACTCATATCTGCTATGGCTATGTACCGGGAGCTCAGAAAGGGCCAAGAAGTATATTTGTGTTATGTACAAGACCTGGAGAGAGATCCAGAGTTCAGTGATGAGGTACCAATAGTATCCGAATTTCCCGATGTATTCCCTAAGGAGCTACCCGGCATGCCACCTCAGAGAGCAGTGGAATTTGAAATTGACCTTTTGCCAGGTACCGGTCCCATTGCTAGGGCACCGTACCGCATGGCACCTACTGAAATGACAGAGCTCAAGGAGCAGTTACGAGACCTTCTAGACAAAGGGTTTATACGCCCGAGCGTATCACCCTGGGGAGCACCGGTCCTCTTTGTGAAGAAGAAGGACGGTAGCCTCCGACTATGCATTGACTACCGCGAGTTGAATGCGGTCACAGTCAAGAATAAATACCCATTACCACGCATCGACGACCTATTCGACCAGCTGAAAGGAGCCTTAGTCTTCTCCAAGATCGACCTCCGTTCTGGATATCATCAGATTGCTATCAAAGAGCAAGATATTGAGAAAACGGCATTCCGTACCAGATATGGCCACTACGAATTCACAGTGATGCCATTCGGTTTGTCAAATGCTCCAGCTAAATTCATGGACCTCATGAATCGGTTATTCAGTGAGCAGTTGGACACTTCGGTTGTTGTCTTCATCGACGACATCCTTGTATACTCAAAATCAGCAGAAGAACATGAAATTCACTTGAGGAAAGTGCTTGAGACACTGCGCGAGAACCAGCTGTATGCGAAGTTCCCCAAATGCGAGTTCTGGCTAGATCAGGTATCATTCCTTGGTCATGTCATCTCGAGCACGGGTATCTCAGTTGACCCTTCTAAGATAGAAGCTGTACGATCATGGCCTAGACCTAAGACAGTTACCGACATCCGGAGCTTTCTTGGTCTAGCCGGTTACTACCGGAGATTCGTAAAGGACTTCTCGAAAGTCGCTAAGCCCATGACTACATTGATGAAGAAAGATGCACCGTTTGTATGGACAGACGAGTGCGAATTATCATTTCAGAGCCTAAAGGACTCATTGACCTCAGCGCCCATCCTTACTCTTCCAGAGGGCACAGAGGGATTTGAGGTGTATTGCGATGCATCAGGCAAAGGAATGGGATGCATACTCATGCAGCATGGCAAGGTTGTAGCTTATGCCTCCCGCCAGCTGAAAAAGCATGAGGAGAATTACCCGACACACGATTTAGAGTTAGGAGCCATTGTCTTCGCCTTGAAGATATGGCGACACTATCTCTATGGGGTAAGCATCACCATCTACTTCGACCACAAGAGCTTACAGTATGTGTTCACACAGAAAGAACTGAATTTGAGACAGAGAAGATGGATGGAGTTTCTTTCAGATTACGACATCAACTTACAGTATAAGGAAGGGAAGGCAAACATTGTAGCCGACGCCCTGAGTCGTCGAGCACACTCGCTCCATTCGCTACTCGCTTCTTCTAGCTTGGTTGACGAGGTGCGAGACGCTCAGTTGAGCGACCCTTACCTAACCGAAATCAGACAAAAGATCGAGAATGGTACATTTGAGAAGAAAAAGTATGACTTCAAGCTACATGAAGATGGTTTGATTCGGTTGAATGGCAGGCTATGCGTCCCCCGAAGCAATGCAGAGCTAAGGGATCGCATCCTGCGAGAGTCACACAGTTCCACATTGTCAGTCCATCCAGGAGCCTCCAAGATGTACAAAGACATGAAGAGGTACTTGTGGTGGTCAGGAATGAAATCAGATGTGACAGAGTATGTATTGAGATGCTTAACATGCCAAAAGGTGAAATTTGAACACCGTAGACCGGGCGGAATGGTACAATCGATGCCAGTTCCGGAGTGAAAGTTTCACGATATCTCCATGGATTTTGTTGTAGGACTCCCACCTGCCAGGGGAGGACTCAACATGATCTGGGTTGTAGTCGATCGCCTTACCAAGGTTGCCAGATTCATACCGATGAAGGACACCTGGAAGGTAGTGAAGCTAGCTGAGCTATTCGACAAGGAGATTATCAGACATCACGGAGTCCCGAAAACAATTGTATCTGACCGCGACACCAGATTTCTTTCGAGATACTGGAGAGCCACACGGGAAGCGCTGGGTACAGAATTGAAGCTGAGTACCGCCTTCCATCCTCAGACCGACGGTCAGACAGAAAGGACCATCCAGACACTGGAGGACATGCTTCGGGCATGTGCCTTAGACTTTCAGGGGAGTTGGTTAGATAAGCTTCATCTTATCGAGTTCTCGTATAATAATAGCTATCACGCCTCGATTAAGATGTCGCCTTTCCAAGCTCTATACGGTAGACCTTGCCGTACACCCTTGTGTTGGGATGAGTCGAGCGAAGCGGTCATCATAGGACCGGAGTACCTTGAGCAAGTGCAAGCTGAAGTTCAGCAGATTCGAGCTAATATGAAGGCAGCCCAAGATAGACAGAAATCCTATGCGGATGTGCGACGACGCGACCTTGAGTTCGCCGTGGGCGACCAAGTGTTCTTGCGCGTTTCACCTATGAAGGGTGTCTTCCAATTTGGCCAGAAGGCAAACTGAGCCCAAAGTTTGTAGGGCCGTACGCTATCACCGAGAGAGTTGGATCCGTAGCCTACAGGTTAGCATTACCTGAGGACTTGGGACGTGTCCATGATGTATTTCATGTGTCACAACTCAAGAAGTATATTGCTGATCCTTCTCATGTGCTAGAGCCCGAGAGACTATCCATCAAACCGAACATGAGATATGTTGAAACCCCAGTGAGAATCCTTGATAGGAAGACCAGAGACACTCGCCATAAGTCTATACGAATGATGAAGGTCCTATGGTCAAACCATGATGTCGAAGAAGCGACATGGGAGTTGGAAGATGCCATGAAGGCTAAGTACCCACAGTTGTTCATAGACTAGAGAGTCTAGCATTTAGTAATACGGGTACGGGTCGTACCCCTTTTAAGGGGGGTAGAGCCCTTTTGCTTTTGCATTGCTTCGGGGTAAGCATTGCATAGTGTGTAGGTATTGTAATAGGTTTTGTATGGCACATGTAGTGCGGAGCGTATGTGTATGTATGTGTAATCTGTGTGTATGGATGTGTATGTACAATGTGTGATGATGTGTAGTGTGTATTGTGAATCGCAATGTTGTATTGTGGAATGGTATGAATGGAAAATGGTGAATTGAGTATGATGCTTGAAGTGTGTATGCTTGCAATGTGGAAAGAAGTAAACACCTCATAGGTGGTAGAAGGACACATTATGGCAATTGGTTGCCTAATGAGTAGAACTAATTAAACTAATAACCTTGAGCAACTTTGAGGGCAAAGTTTCTTAAGGGGGGTAGATTGAAATACCCCGTAATTAAAAACAGTGATTAATTAGGCTAATAAATAATTTAGAAGCTTAATTAAGTGTAAATAATCATGAGGGAACAAATCCCGAAGAAAACGGATCCCTAAAATGGTTTAAAAACATTACCGAACCATAAAGCACGTTTTTCGAGGTAACCGGGAAAACGTGTCTTTAAGCGGGTCAAATAGACTCGTAACAATTTTGGTCAACTAAATAATCATTAATATAAATTAGTGAAGCCTTAGGACCAATAAAATCAATAAAACGAGAGATTAGTAAAAACTGTCAAAAACGGGAAGTTGTGGGGTAGAAACATAAATAACCAAAACTTATGTGTCCACTTTTAAAATAAAAGTGTAAACTGTTTGTGTGTGTGGGCTGTCAGCCGATGGGCTCCCCCTCTCTCACACTCCCTCACACTCTCTTCTTATTTACAAACAAACAAATAATTAAAAGCAAAAAGCAACTATATTACTTTACTCCCTCACTCACATTCTCTCTCTCCTATCTCTATTCTCTTCTCTCACGTGAATCCCCCTCCCTCACTCTCTGATTTTTTCCTTTCTTCTACCTCCCAACCGATGGCTATGGTGATTTGAGCAAACTCACAAAACTCCATCTTCTCTCCTCTTGTTACTCCCTCAAATCTCCTCCAAAAATTACAAAACTTGCACCATTGGAATCCTCTCATCAAGGGGAACATTTCCCTCTTTCCAAAATTCAAAAACAAGAACTTTCATCTCCATGGGTATTCTTGTTTTGGAGCTTCAAGACCACCATTAGAAGGCCCTCCTTCTCCTCTTTGGTTTAAGGTAAAAAGAAGTCCAAAACTACTTCCTTTTCTTGCTCTCATTTGCAAAATAAAGATTTCAAGTTTTGAACTCCTTGCTCCTTTGTACCCAGCCGATTTTGGCATTCTTGAAGGAGTGGAAAGATTGTTCTTGAGCCATTCCAAGCATTACATAAACCCTTGGAAGGTAATACATCTCTAAACCCTAAAACTGCATTAAAAGCTTAAATAATATTAGGGTTAGTTTTTAGTATTGAAGTGTGTATATATATGTGGGCTGTAGTGTTAGAATTTTGGTTGCTAAACCGGTGGGAAGAGGAAGAGGAAGGAAAGAGAGAAGGAAGAAGCAAGAAGAGAAAAACAACTAGAAGAAGAACAAGGTAAAATGATGCTCTCTTGTGTAGTTTAGTAATGCATTATGTAACAGATTTTTAGAAGTAAAAATATGTATTGTAAAATGGTAATGTAGTAGTAGTGTAATGTGTAGGAAGAAACAAGTGTTTTAAGCCTTTAAAAGATATGTAAAACTTATTGAAAACATAGATGGGAGTCAATGTTTGAGTGCAGGAAATTTAATGTTGTTAGTGTAGTATTTGTGTATGAGAATTGGGTATATTGCTATTGGTTATAAACAGGTGGTGTGGACCATTAATGTGTGAATAAACAATGTGGTGAGAGTATAAAATTATAGGGGAGGTCATGGCAAAATTTACCTAGGAATAGAACACTTAAGAGATTAGAAACTAGGTGAATGGCATAGGTTGTAACAGATTTTGATAAAGAAAGATAGAGGGTGTAATAGGAGAGATAGTTAATGTAGTTTTAATACATTAGAGGTGCTAGAAATGACATTAGAAGAGGGAGCCATGGATGGGGAGTGTTAGAGCAAAATTCTGTAGCAAAATACATTAAGGAAGAAAACAATGTGAGTGTTGAAGTGAAACTAGGAAAATTATGTGTATAAGTTAGTATAGAATTGTGTAATAAATTAGGAAATGAATTAGCATGATTTAGGGTGTTTAAATTGTACTAAAACATGTTAGGATGTATGTAGGAAGATTGGGGAAGCAATGGGTGAAATTGGGAAGGAAAATAAGGCCTGTAGCACAATCTGCTACCGTCCGACCCACAGCCTGGATCGGACGCTGGGTCGGACAAGGCCTGAACAACGATAATAAAACATTCTGGAATGGTCCGACCCAGGGCCGTGAGTCGGACATGGGTCGGACAGGCAAAAAAACTGTTGTAAGTTTCTGACTCCGTCCGACCCAGAGGGTGAGTCGGACGTGGGTCGGACGCAACTTGGACAACAGAACTGAAACAATCTGGAATGGTCCGACCCAGAGGAGTATGGGTCGGACGGAATAGTGCTGGGTCGGACAGGGAGAATTTCAGAGGGCGAGAATCTACTGGAATGGTCCGACCCAGGGCTTGGGTCGGACGCTGGGTCGGACGACCCATAACTTACAAAAAAAAACTTTAAGCTTGTAACTAGTATACATACATATATATATGTATGTATACCCACCTATACATATGTACATATATATGTAAGTAAACCATGGATAAGTAATGAAAAGTAAGTAAAAGGAATATAAGTGTAAAGGATGTAAAGACTTAGTAAGTATGAGTTAGGAAACGTAAGAGTAATCGAATTAAGTTAATGATAGTTAGATTAATCATTCAATTGTATGTATATCATAGGATTTGATTTGTGACACCGGAGGAACGTTTGGAAACACGTACAACGGTGAACGGTATGAATTCCTCATGCCCCGTATGCTATCTTGGTTACTCTGATTTGTGTGTTGTGTGCTAATTGATCACCAAATAAGATAAATGCACGAATCGGAGTTATCATGTTTACTTGTAAATATGTAGTGTTGTATATTGTTGTATATTGTCTTCAAATCTTAGTTTGTATAATTCATGAAATGTATGAATGATAGTGTGTATGTATGTGTATTGTGTTGTGACCGATTGTGATTGCTATTGGACTTCTAACTGATTCCTAACGAGCTAACCAATCTAACTTAAATTGGTAATTAAATTGGAATGAGTAGAAGTCCGATATAGTTTCGGCCACGCGTGAGGATGAGGAGACACAAGAGGTTGGATCCGATTCCTGACTCTTAAACTGGTCCGCGGCCCAAATCCCTTAAGTGGGTAGCATCCCGGATTGGTGAGTCAAGTAAATCCCGGAGGTGGGACGGAGTAGTCCCCAGGGCCGGAGGTCATACCGACTTAACTTGAGTATAAGCAAGTAAGTAAGAATGAGTAAGTAAAGTAAATGAAAGTAAGTAAGTGCAAGTAAGAGAAAGCAAAGTGAAATGAGTAAAAGAGTAAATAGCATTCCGATTAACCCGGATGCGTAAATTGGCTAACATCATGAAGGTAAGTATTGTATGCACTATTGTATTGATGCCTTGAATTGTATAATGTATGGTATATGCATGTATGTTGTATGCAAAGCATGTATGTATGAAAATAATGAACCGCATGTATAGTGGACGTCAAATAGTCGGCGTGCCCTAGCTAGCACGCGGTATATGCGGAGTTTATACGCAGCTTTTGCTGAGCCCCTTGGGGCGATGTTTTTACTACACGCAGGTACAAGAGAAGGATGAAGATGGTGAAGACTTAGTCTTATTTCTTTTGTCTACTTTTTGGGTTGTAAACATTGAATTATGAATGGTGTACTAAGTAGTACACGGCTGTAGTTTGATTAGCCGGTGTACCATGGGGTACACCTTTTTGGACATAGAAAGAGTGGTGAATTGGTATAGATGAGTAGCCGGTAGAAACTCATTATTTTGGTAGATTGGAAAAGGGAATGTAAATGAATTTACTTGATACTCGGTAATCCATTGATGTAAGTATTCGGTATGTGGTATTTTGGTAAGTAATATAGTAGCTCGGTATATTATGTTCATCAGACCGTCACTGTAGGTATTAGTAGCCTAGTTAGCCGTATGGGCGGTTAGCGGCATTGTATCACCCGCCGTAGTAAGTAGTAGTATTTCCGCTGCGAACTGATAGGATTAACAGGACGATTAGACGGTAAGCATAGGATTAACGGTTGGGGTGTTACAATATGATACCAAACTATCTACGAATCTACGATATGATACCAAACTATCCACGATATGATACCAAACTATCCACGATATGATACCAAACTATCTAAGAATTTGATACCAAACTATCTAAAGATTTGATACCAAACTATCTAAGATTTGATACCAAACTACCTACGATATGATACCAAACTACCTACAATATGATACCAAACTACCCACAATATGAAACTAAAAATTACATGGCTATGTCTTGCAGCTTGTTGATGATGGGTATCACCGTGGAACCTAGTGACGCCTCCGATGCAGAAGATGGGATAGACTGGGGCTTTGGGGACCGACGAGTTGTGGAGCTCGACGCCTCAACGGGCATTGCTTATGAGTTTTGATGGATCAGAAAAGGGAAAGAAGACATCGATGGGGTGAACTGTATTCAGCCTCGTCTTCAATCTGGTATGCGAGATGCAGCAGTTCCAGTGATTTATCTCTGGAAAGGCACAGACACAAGAAGAGAAGTATCAGAGGCGCAACGCGTGCGACAAAAGAAATCAAAATATTCTATTATTATAATCGCTAGAAAGATAGAAGATGATTATGAGTTTATTACCTGTTCCCGAATGAATGGTTTCTAGCCCCACCTTCCATTTTTTTTTGATAGTTGACTGGTTAGACCAGTTATATAATGGCAATACTATGGCAAAATGCCTTTCTCGCCGAGTTACAGAAGCAAAAATAACAAGAACAACATAAAAATAACTTTGAGATGGCAGATGGACATATTAAAAAAACTAGCTTGTTTCTTTGTGTCTAATTGGACCAACTGGATGGAGTATTGAGGAAGACCATAACTTGCTTCGCTGATTGTATATCATCGACTTCGCACCTTTGTGTTCCTCTTCTACAACTATTATCCCAAAGATGCGCTTCATACCTTCCTGTCCATCGATGTCTTGTAACTCCTCTATAGATTGATGTTCTTTGCCCAAATGTATCAAGACTTCTTCTAGGAGTAGCTTCAGCTACTATAGCCTGTGTTACAGCTGTAGTAGTGGCTTGCATAGGCTTGAAATTGAACTGAGTTCACTGCTGATTACTATCTAGAATGCCAAGTCTTGACCCAAAAAGTATGGGATAGTGCGGCTGATTGGCTAGCATTTTAATGCCGGGAATTCCGAATATGCTGATGGCGGGGGTGTGGAATTTTCACTCTAGCTTTAACCATCGGACGGGAGAGCTTGCAAATGCCGCCTTTGACTAGAGGAGAAGGTCTCGAGAACTGCTTAGGAGCGGGCTTATCTCGGGCTACACTATTACGCTTAAGGATACTCCTAAAGTTTTGCAAGGAGATTTCTGGATGTGGATAATGACAGCCTAACTTTCGTCCAAAATCAAGACAGGCTTGGGCTTCAACAAGAGAAGGGCTACAAGGAGAAGAGGGAGAGGAATAAGCAGTTGATGGACCAGAGTTTGCTGACGAATAATTCTATCGATTTATCTTTGTATTGGTGCATTTGCAAGAAAGAAGGATTAGAACCCCATCTCCAATTAGATTTCACCTAAGAAAAGAGAAACGAGCAATTAAATTTCACTATGAATAGAGAAATAAGCAATTAGATTTCACTACGAATACCCACACAAATACTACATTTTTCAGCAAAATTTAACAAATCCATTCAGAGCAGCTCTGACAACACACACAGTATCCCGCACCATGTGAACTAGATCAAGAATGGGACGAATGTTGCTGGGAAGAGATGGGAAGGAAATATATACGTGCGTGATACAACCATTGATGGCGGCTGCAAACTGTGACTGCCGAGTTCAGATTAGAAAGTCTCCGTTTTTAGTTCCACGTGAATTTGTTTGGTATTTAAAACCACAAATTCCACAAAATATGCCAAATCTATTTTTATCTTCTAAAATTATAAAATTAATACCGGTTTCATCAAGACCTTTCATTGTTGTTTATTCTAATCCAACGACTATTGATGGATCCAGAACCATCCTGGGACATATTTAGTCCATAATATTATCTATATTCGGTATCACATCGATCTTTCACCATATTTCGTCGTCTAAAACCATAAAACCGCACGACCATCCATCTATTTTTCACATCAAATTAACACCCCGCCATAATGCAAATCCGGGCCACAAAAGACACCATCCTCAGGGTAACCATCATCACCTTCCTTCTTGTGACCATAATAGTTCAAGCTGATGAACTCACGGTGGGGACGATGAACCCATGCCTCTCTTTCTTGCATGGAAAGTCAAAGGGTCCACCATCCAGCGAGGAGTGCTGCAATGCGGTGAGAAGCCTGTACCTAAACTGGGCAAATTCTATTGTATAACCGGTTGTACCGTGAGTATCGTACAACCGTTCATTTTAAATGCAAACATTGTTCAAGTTTTTGTATTGATTGTTCATATTGATGTAAAAGTTCCATGTGTTATTGTGAAAGTTGTTCAACTTTATATGATGATGGTTTAAATTAATTATGAAAAAATGTTCAGGGATGTACATGAACATCGTACAACCGGTTGTATGATAGTGGGATTGCCTAAACTGCATAAGGAAATCAGACCGTGTCATGACATGCGGGTGTTTTAAGAAGTTTTGGCCACGTGGACAGGGGATTGATTCACAGAGGTCTCAAATTCTCCCCAAACTCTGCGGGATTGACTCGCTCTTCCTCGGTCTTGTCTAAGGTTTACGTTGCAGCTAGTAGGTAGGTAGGTTGGAGTAGTAAGAAAAAGCTAGCTATATTCAGTGCAGTGGAATATATATAGCTAGTTTATAGTATTTACTTCCATATATGTAGAATAAAATGTTGGATGCATGTATGCATATATACATGGGTCATGAGTATGGATTTGATCTGCTCGGGCAAAAAAAGCACAAACTTTAATCTCTGCTATTAAAGACTAATAAATAATTTTGTTCTGTAACCCAAGCTACATTGGAATAGTGATTAGTTTCAGGGCAAACTTACCTTGTATGGATTTAAAGGCTTTTGTGCCTTTTTTTTTTAATCCTCATTTTATACATTTGTCACTTTGGATCCATTCCTTACCTTCTTTTTAAGTATATTTAACTATTAACTATAATCCATCGATCGGGTTAGTATATTAGCATCCATTAAAATCAGACATACAAGTCAAATCTCTTGTCTAAAAAAGCACATAGTTAACAATCCCTTCCCTTCCCGAACGCCAACATGTGACGCTTATAGGGATATACTCGATTGCACTAGCTATCGATCATTTCTACTATCTATGTTCTACTTCTTTTTATAGAAGACCATTATATTATTACTTCAAGGGATTAGCCAACCATTAGCGTGGAGCAGCAGACCAGTTATTGCATAATCAAATAACTGATACAATCAGATACTCCAATAGTAAAAGGAAGTTATCGACCCAACCTATCATGGAATACACGCTAGTCTCTTCAATGAATTCATTGGTTGTAACTCTCACATAGACGACCAGTAAGGATGAAGGACTTGAAACGATAAGCATAGCTGCATCGTATTAAAACAAACAATTGAAAAGGAAAGGTGCATTCATTAGTGATTGTAACTCTCATAAAGTTTCTTTACTTCATGTAGTAACTTTAGACTACATTTAATCACATTGGAAACTGCATACATGCATAGACCGTTGGCCGCGGTCCATTTTATGGAATATAAATTCATCGTCTTCCTTCTCTTGTTGTAGCGACGAACTCAACCTGGCAGATAACTCAAGAGGAATTGCAAATAATGGCTGAGGGTGCATTGCCCACCACAACTGATCAGAAAAAAATGGAAGATCTCATTTTCAGTTCTCCTCAAAGATGCAAGGTGATAATTCTGTCAAACGATTTTTGCAATCATATAATAGAAAGACAAAGAGAACAAGATAAAGAAAGATGATGTTTGTTATTTTTATGACATATATCTTTCAGGTCTTGGTATCAATTGCAAGTGTAATTTCTCTTTTCACTCTCTCCAATTCAAAAGGTTTCATTGGAATATGGTTGGCACTAACCATATACATGGTTTTGCGTACATTCGCTCGGGTCTGAAGGTACAAACTCTTCATTTTTTTTGTTTTGCTTTAAAGTCAGACTCACAACCGAGATTATTGATTAAAAAAAAACAAGTCACACCGAGATTGTATAAACATTTTTCACTTGCACTTCCGCAGGATGATAACTGGGACTGGCCCTTGGCGTTTCATAAGATGAAGACCGTCAATAAACCTTGCTCTAGACAATTGTGGAGTCAGAATTAGATATATGTGATACTTTGTATCAACAAGAACTGTTTTGGTATATTAAAGTACAGTGCATCGAAGCTGCGGGACGCCCGCGTACATCATGGTGCAGCCTAGTCCACTTGTCAGTCCAGTTAGTTTTGTTTTGATAACTAGACTATATTTTTACAATATTAACTTCAATTAGTTGTAACTTTTAAAATATAATTCCAAAAAAAAAGTTATACCATTATTTATCTAAATTCAAGCTCTTCAAAATAAGACCAGTCATGAATATGTTTTGAGAAATTTAAAAATTTATATTAATTACATGTATGTACATATATAGACTTATGATTCATAACATCATTTTAGTGTATCATTGTAAGCACATAACATCATTTTAGTGTATCATTGTAAGCACATAACATCATTTTAGTGGATCATATCGTCATTTTAGTGTACAATCCCCAACACATAAGAATAAAAAAATTTACACAATAATACACCACAAAATAATATTTGGTATGTATGAAAAATACATGATTCACCATATAAGGTTTAAAATAAATCATACAACAATAATAATACACTACAAAACAATAATGATTTTTATTGGTTCTGAAGTTTGTTATCTAATTCACCACTTATTAGTTAAGGAATGATAATATCAATTTTAATGAATCACGATATCAAAATTAATGAATCATATCGTCATATTAGTGTATCATTGCAAACACATAAGAATAAAAAATTTTACACAATAATACACCACAAAATAATATTTGGTATGTATGAAAAATACACGATTCACCATATAAGGTTTACAATACACCATAGCATGGGCACCAAATTAAATGTTATGATGGAAAATACGTAATAAATGCAATGTAATAAAGATTAACGTCTTATCATTGTACCGGATCATCTGAGAAAAGTGCTGCAGATATATGAGTGGACTGGTACGTGAATAGTTCAGCCTCCTCGGGTCCCACCTCTGCTGGTTGACACTGGAATTGCTGGGCCATCTACATAAACAGGACATAGAAAATTAATAGAGATAACAAGTGGTAAATAGTACTATAAATGTATAAGGAATTCAAAGACCTTAGTTGTAATTAAATTAACAGTTCACATCTCATTGTTTTTCAAATAATTAAGAGTAATAAACCTTCAATAGCGGGTACGGATTAGGGCACAATCAAAGACCTGAATTGTGAAATTTAATTACGAATTTAAATGGGGTTAGTGACAATTATAAATATAAAAAATTGCATAACATTATAACAACAATAGCATAATTAATTAAGGCATAAAACCACCAAAATTGGTGATTTTGTAACTCATAAAAAATTGGTAAATTTAATTACGAATTTAAATGGGGTTAGTGGCAATTATAAATGTAAAAAAAATTGCATAACATTATAACAACAATAGCATAATTAATTAAGGGATAAAACCACCAAAATTGGTGATTTTGTAACTCATAAAAAATTGGTAAATTTAATTACGAATTTAAATGGGGTTAGTGGCAATTATAAATGTAAAAAAAATTGCATAACATTATAACAACAATAGCATAATTAATTAAGGCATAAAACCACCAAAATTGGTGATTTTGTAACTCATAAAAAAATTGGTAAATTTAATTACGAATTTAAATGGGGTTAGTGGCAATTATAAATGTAAAAAAAATTGCATAACATTATAACAACAATAGCATAATTAATTAAGACATAAAACCACCAAAATTGGTGATTTTGTAACTCATAAAAAATTGGTAAATTTAATTACGAATTTAAATGGGGTTAGTGACAATTATAAATGTAAAAAAAATTGCATAACATTATAACAACAATAGCATAATTAATTAAGGCATAAACCACCAAAATTGGTGATTTTGTAACTCATAAAAATTGGTAAATTTAATTACGAATTTAAATGGGGTTAGTGGCAGTTATAAATGTAAGCAAAATTGAATCGCATTATAAGAACAATACCATATATTGGGAGGAATAATGATAAACTTAGACAAAAGTTAGAAGAGGTAATGGAAGGTAGAAGAGTTAAATACAACTTAATAAACAATTAAAACACTAAAAATATTGACTATAATTAACATAAAAATTAAGCACTAATAAACAATACAACCAAAACAAAAAAAACAATGGAACTTACTTGTTCCAAACTCAGAGAGATAGAGAATGAAAGTTTGAGGAGTGTTTTGTGTGAGAATTGTGGGAAGAATGGGTGAGATTGGGTGGGTTTTTAGCATTTTTACCCTGCTGGAACCAGCCACGGAAGCGGGGCGGTTTCTTTGCAGCGGAGAGGATAAGTGGGGTCCGTGCGATCCAGCGATCGACGGCTGTGATTGGTCGGCTGGATTTTCCGGATAAGGGGGACGAAATGCAAAGAAGCCGTCCCAATTGTATGGCGTTTTCCAGCAGATGAGTCAGAAGCCGCCCCAAACTCGTGGCTGCTTCATGCAAAAAAAATGCTAAAGTTGCTATGGTCTCGTGGCGGTTTCTTGCAAGCTGCTATAGTACCGTGGCTGCTTCTTTGCAAGGGGTTGGTACACCCGCGTAATTTTTTTCAAAAACGACCACCGCATGTAATTTTTTTTTAATTTGGTATTTCTATGAAAAAATGCTCAGATCCATTGTAATTCACCGGATTTTGTTTTGCGTTTGCGGATCACCAAACAGCACAAGCTTTTGCTCCTCTCTGAATAGCCAGGAGCATAACATAAATTAGGGTTGCGGGAGTACTGAGCGAGCGAGAGTCCTGTAAGGGGCTGAGAAATATTACGAACAAATGTGTTGCTTTCCTTTTTCCGCATAATTATTCGTCAATCAGGATTCGAACCCAGGTCTTTTCTCTTTTTTTCCCTTAAGATTAAACCTCCGCCTCATGTTTAGTGGTGTGTGCGCTTATTACCACTATATTTCAATAACAGTTGTGTTATCTACACTAAAAACATGAAGTTGTATCATTGACTACTCAATTCAATAATAGTTGTCTTTAGTTAGTAGTTATAGACAAAATTTTTAGTAGTGAAAATATGCTAAATTTATTTTTATCTTCTAAAATCATAAAATTATTACCAGTTTCATCCGGACCTTTCATTGTTGTTTATTCCAATCCAATGACTATTGATGGATCCACAAGGACCACAACCATCCTGGGACATATTTAGTCCATCGCAGAATCGACTACACGGCTAGGTTGCACAGTGTATTGTGCAGTCCAATCAATATGCTGACTAGGCTGTTTATGTGGCACATGAGTGAGAAGAAAATTTATATTAACTTTAAATGGTTGTAACTTTTAATATATAAGTCCAAAAAGAAAAAAAATTATATCATTGTTCACCTAAATTCGAGCTCTTCAAAACAAGACCAGTCATGAATATGTTTTGACAACTTTGAAAAAAAATTATTTTTACATGTTATGATGATACACTAAAATGATAATATGATTCATTAATTTTGATATTATGATTCATTAAAATTGATATTATGATTCATTAAAATTGATATTATGATTTACTAATTAATAAGTGGTGAATTAGATAACAAACTTTGGAACCATTAAAAATTATTATTATTTTGTAGTGTATTTATTATTGTATGGTGTTTTTTAAACCTTATATAGTGAATCATGTATTTTCGTACATACCAAATTTGTTTTGTGTTGTATTATTGTTTAATTTTTTTATTTTTATGTTTACGTTGATACACTAAAATGATGATATGATTCATTAACTTTGATATTATGATTCATTAAAATTTATATTATGATTCATTAACTAATAAGTGGTGAGTTATGTAACAAACTTCGGAACCAATAAAAAATCGTTATTGTTTTGTAATGTATTATTATTATTGTATGGTGCAATTTAAATCTTCTATGGTGAATCACGTATTTTTCATGCATATCAAATATTGTTTTGTATTACATTATTGTTTAATTTTTTTATTTTTATATGTTTGCGATGATACACTAAAATGAAGATATGATTCATTAATTTTGATATTATGATTCATTAAAACTTATATTATGATTCATTAACTAACAAGTGATGAATTAGATGACAAACTTTGAAACTAATAATGGATGATTATTGTAATGCATTATTATTATTGTTTTGTGGTGTATTATTATTATTATTATTTATATGATGTATTTGAAGTCTTATATAATGAATTATATATTTTTTTAACATACCAATTTCAAAACAGATAATGAATCATTATTGTTTTGTAGTGTATTATTATTGTTGTATGTTGTATTTTAAACTGTATATGGTGAATCAAGTATGGTTGATATGTATAGATATATACATATAAAAAATATAAAATTTTAAAGTTGTCAAAATATATCCATGTCAGATCTTGTTTTGAAGAGCTTGAATTTAGATGAACAATGATATAATTTTTTTTCATTTTGGACTTATATTTTAAAAATTATAACCAATTGAAGTTAATATAGTAAAAAGGCAGCCCAGTCAACAAAACAATCCAGTCAGCGACTGACTGGACTGCCAAATGGACAGGGTTGCACAATGATGGACGCGGCTTGGCCGCACAATGTATCGTCTGTTAGTCCATAATATTATCTATATTCGGTATCACATCGATCTTTCACCATATTTCGTCGCCTAAAACCATAAAACCGCACGACCATCCATCTATTTTTCACATCAAATTAACACCCTGCCATAATGCTGATCCGGGTCACCAAAGACACCATCCTCGGGGTAACCATCATCACCTTCCTTCTTGTGACCATAATAGTTCAAGCTGATGAACTCACGGTGGGAACGATGAACCCATGCCTCTCTTTCTTGCATGGAAAGTCAAAGGGTCCACCATCCAGCGAGGAGTGCTGCAATACGGTGAGAAGCCTGTACCTAAACTGCATAAGGAAATCAGACCGTATCATGACATGCGGTTGTTTTAAGAAGTTTTGGCCACGTGGACAAGGGATTGATCCTCAGAGGTCTCAAATTCTTCTCATACTCTGTGGGATTGACTCGCTCTTCCTCGGTCTTGTCAAAGGTTTACGTTGCAGCTAGAAGGTAGGTAGGTTGGAGTAGTAAGAAATGGCTAGCTATATTCAGTGTAGTGGAATACGTCAATCTCCATCTCCACGTAAATTTCAAAACACTCACCACAGAAATACACCTTCCCTTCCACCATCAGAAACGTTGCTCACGACCGAAAATCTCACACCCGAACCTGCATACTCTTTACATTTGAGCAGAGTGAAATACTGATAAGGTTTTGGTAAGTACTGGTTGAATTTGGGGCCGAAGGACGAACAAAGACGGAAGACGGAATCTGAGATCGGGGGAAATGATGGAAAGGTTTATTTATGGTACGAAGAATTTACGCGTAACTGATCTGTTTAAATCCTGGATCTGCACTGAATTTTGAGGGGAAGATCGATGGAGGTGTAGCTAAGCTAGTGGGTTGCATTCGTCAAGCAATCCTCGCCGCACAGATACTGTTCGTGGGAATGACTGACTGAGGGTCTTGTTTTGCTTTCGTCGAAGTATTATCTGCTGTGCTCTTTCCAAATCTCCGTTGCCACTACTCTCCCAAAAATCTGCACCACCATTCTTCTCATGTCCACCGATGTGCTCAGCATTTGAATTTGATGCTCTCTACTGAATCTTCATCACCACCGTGAATCTCCACAATATCGCCTCCAATTTGAGAGGAATGGCCACAACCACAAGCATCACATGGTGTCTCTGTTGCATTTCGACCCAAGTGGAAACAACATGTGCAAGATACCTCCACTGATCTAGGAGCAGAATTTCTTCCTATCCGTGAATCCTCCTCTTTTCTCAAAATGGGTCTACCTACGCCAATACCTGAAATTACACTGTTTGTCAATAATCTTCGCGAAAATGTAAGTATCAATCTGTTGTGGAATCTTCTTCATCCTTTCGGGAATATATGTCATATTTGAATAGCAAGAAAGAAAAGAGTCGATTTAAATCGACCCTTTGCATTTGTTGAGTTCCACTTCCAAAGAGATGCAAAGAAAGCTATGAGTTATCTCCATGGTCGACCCATTAAAGGCCGTAGGATTATTGTTGAGCAGGCCATCCCTTGGAAACCAAAAAATCGACGCTCTACTTATGCTGCTTCGTCTGTCTCTTCTTCACAGAGAGAGAATGTTTCTCCAACCCAGAAAATTGCTCAAGAGATTGAGAGTCCTTTGGTTTCTCATGATTCTCAGGTTATGACACGCTCTATTTGTCTAAAAGCTTCAAATATGATGGCCTCTAAGCTGGAGAGAAGCATTGTGTTTCAATCTGGAAGTCATCTCCGTCCTGAACAACTTAAGAATAAGCTTCATAAATGGGTGCATGTGGACGAAATCATCCCCCTCTCTGGTGATAAGGTGGTTGTTGTTCTGCATTCTGTTGAAGACTGTATTAAACTCCTGGAGAAGAAAGCTCATTGGAAAATCAAGGCTTGGGAGCCCTCTGACCAACCGAACACTAGACTAGCGGATATCATAATCAAAGGAATTCCATTGATGGCATGGTCTACAGAGAAGATCATCTCCATTGCCCAACACCTAGGAAAAGTGATTGCCATTAAGGGAGA
Source organism: Limonium bicolor (assembly GCA_023374045.1). Classification (NCBI taxonomy): domain Eukaryota; kingdom Viridiplantae; phylum Streptophyta; class Magnoliopsida; order Caryophyllales; family Plumbaginaceae; genus Limonium; species Limonium bicolor. Next base: position 220,786,783 of record CM041776.1, on the reverse strand, counting down.
CAAAGAAGCAAGCGCTCTAGGCTACTCTGAGGTGATTGTTAGGATTGAAACCAATCAATTCACTTTGATTAACGAAAATTTCACTGTCCTTACGAATAATATCCCTACAACTGTGGGTGTTAGTGAAATCAACAATCTCCAAGTTTTTTCTTCCTTGTCTCCAACTCTGTCTATGGAGCATGTGACAGGCCAGGACAACAAGATAGTTGATGAGGTGGGAATTTCAAGATCAAGTTCCCCATCCAGAAGTGTCGATTGTACCAATAAGGATACTAACAATTCTCAGACAAATCGTGAGAGCTCTGTTGCACTGCGTTGTCTTGGAACTCTACGTCTGCTTGAATACGGTTTTCCTGAAGATGGTCCCAATAATCAGGTGGATTCACTTAATTGTCTGACGTGCTCTCCAGATCAAACCCTACAGGACCAACTTGCTCTATCTGCCCATCTTGCATCTGAGAACATTGACGATGCTCCAGGTGGTGTGTGTGATGTTTTCATGAAGCTCACTCAGTCATAGGGTCAGATTCTCACATTGAATTAGTCAACTCTAAACCTAATGAAGCGATTGACACAGTCCATGTGGGCAGTAACTTGGAAAATGCTTCTCACCATGATTCCATTGCCACATGAAATACCTGACTCTATGCGAACTTATTATGATATAGGTGCTAGCTTAATTGGGAAAGACACGACCGATAAAATTGCCAACAAAGAGGCAGTTGCTTGTCTTGGTTTTGGTAAACGTCTAAAGGTGCATATTCCGAACCCCTTATTATCTATTGAGAACCTTTCAAAATCTCTCGAAGGCCCGAGAAGAAGTGCAAGGGTTGAAGGAAAAAAGAAAAATAAAGAAAATCGCCCGGAGATCTTGACATCTAGTCTCTCTGATAGTCTCTCATTAGAGTTCTAATCTCCCTCTCACTTTGATCCATGTTTTACTTATTGACTCTTTCTCTCACGTGTTTTGTTTGTTATTGTTCTATTTTGTATTGTTTTTGTTATGTCTGGTGTCTCTGTAACTTGACAAATGCTTCTTCTTGAAGCGTACTTTGCCACAAACTGCCATTGACAGTAAACTATCAAAAAAATATTCAGTGCAGTGGAACATATATAGCTAGTTTATTTTTATTTCCATATATGTAGAATAAAATGTTGGATGCATGTATGCATATATACATGGGTCATGAGTATGGATTTGATCTGCGATCGGGCAAAAAAAGCACACTTCTATCTCTGCTATCAAAGACTAATAAATAATTTTGTTCTGTCACCCAAGCTACATTGGAATAGTGATTAGTACCTTGTATGGATTTAAAGGCTTTTGTGCCTTTTTTTTTAATCCTCATTTTATACATTTGTCACCTTGGATCCATTCCTTACCTTCTTTTTAAGTTTTTTTTTTGATAAGTGGCTGGTATTCCAGCTTACATGGCACTACTGAGGCGTAAATCCTTTCGTGCCTAAGAGTTACATAACGAGAAAGCAGATTACCTTCTTTTTAAGTATATTTAACTATTAACTATAATCCATCGATCTTGTTAGTATATTAGCGTCCATTAAAATCAGACATACAAGTCAAATCTCTTGTCTAAAAAAGCACATAATTAACAATCCCTTCCCTTCCCGAACGCCAAGATAGGGATATACTCGATTGCACTAGCTATCGATCATTTCTACTATCTATGTTCTACTTCTTTTTATAGAAGACCATTATATTATTACTTCAAGGGATTAGCCAACCATTAGCGTGGAGCAGCAGACCAGTTATTGCATAATCAAATAACTGATACAATCAGATACTCCAATAGTAAAAGGAAGTTATCGACCCAACCTATCATGGAATACACGCTAGTCTCTTCAATGAATTCATTGGTTGTAACTCTCACATAGACGACCAGTAAGGATGAAGGACTTGAAACGATAAGCATAGCTGCATCGTATTAAAACAAACAATTGAAAAGGAAAGGTGCATTCATTAGTGATTGTAACTCTCATAAAGTTTCTTTACTTCATGTAGTAACTTTAGACTACATTTAATCACATTGGAAACTGCATACATGCATAGACCGTTGGCCGCGGTCCATTTTATGGAATATAAATTCATCGTCTTCCTTCTCTTGTTGTAGCGACGAACTCAACCTGGCAGATAACTCAAGAGGAATTGCAAATAATGGCTGAGGGTGCATTGCCCACCACAACTGATCAGAAAAAAAATGGAAGATCTCATTTTCAGTTCTCCTCAAAGATGCAAGGTGATAATTCTGTCAAACGATTTTTGCAATCATATAATAGAAAGACAAAGAGAACAAGATAAAGAAAGATGATGTTTGTTATTTTTATGACATATATCTTTCAGGTCTTGGTATCAATTGCAAGTGTAATTTCTCTTTTCACTCTCTCCAATTCAAAAGGTTTCATTGGAATATGGTTGGCACTAACCATATACATGGTTTTGCGTACATTCGCTCGGGTCTGAAGGTACAAACTCTTCATTTTTTTTTGTTTTGCTTTAAAGTCAGACACTCACAACCGAGATTATTGATTAAAAAAAAACAAGTCACAACCGAGATTGTATAAACATTTTTCACTTGCACTTCCGCAGGATGATAACTGGGACTGGCCCTTGGCGTTTCATAAGAAAGACCGTCAATAAACCTTGCTCTAGACAATTGTGGAGTCAGAATTAGATATATGTGATACTTTGTATCAACAAGAACTGTTTTGGTATATTAAAGTACAGTGCATCGAAGCTGCGGGACGCCCGCGTACATCATGGTGCAGCCTAGTCCACTTGTCAGTCCAGTTAGTTGTTGTTTTGATAACTAGACTATATTTTTACAATATTAACTTCAATTAGTTGTAACTTTTAAAATATAATTCCAAAAAAAAAGTTATACCATTATTTATCTAAATTCAAGCTCTTCAAAATAAGACCAATCATGAATATGTTTTGAGAAATTTAAAAATTTATATTAATTACATGTATGTACATATAAGACTTATGATTCATAACATCATTTTAGTGTATCATTGTAAGCACATAACATCATTTTAGTGTATCATTGTAAGCACATAACATCATTTTAGTGTATCATATCGTCATTTTAGTGTACAATCCCCAACACATAAGAATAAAAAAATTTACACAATAATACACCACAAAATAATATTTGGTATGTATGAAAAATACATGATTCACCATATAAGGTTTAAAATAAATCATACAACAATAATAATACACTACAAAACAATAATGATTTTTATTGGTTCTGAAGTTTGTTATCTAATTCACCACTTATTAGTTAAGGAATGATAATATCAATTTAATGAATCACGATATCAAAATTAATGAATCATATCGTCATATTAGTGTATCATTGCAAACACATAAGAATAAAAAATTTTACACAATAATACACCACAAAATAATATTTGGTATGTATGAAAAATACACGATTCACCATATAAGGTTTACAATACACCATAGCATGGGCACCAAATTAAATGTTATGATGGAAAATACGTAATAAATGCAATGTAATAAAGATTAACGTCTTATCATTGTACCGGATCATCTGAGAAAAGTGCTGCAGATATATGAGTGGACTGGTACGTGAATAGTTCAGCCTCCTCGGGTCCCACCTCTGCTGGTTGACACTGGAATTGCTGGGCCATCTACATAAACAATAGGACATAGAAAATTAATAGAGATAACAAGTGGTAAATAGTACTATAAATGTATAAGGAATTCAAAGACCTTAGTTGTAATTAAATTAACAGTTCACATCTCATTGTTTTTCAAATAAGTAAGAGTAACAAACCTTCAATAGCGGGTACGGATTAGGGCACAATCAAAGACCTGAATTGTGAAATTTAATTACGAATTTAAATGGGGTTAGTGACAATTATAAATATAAAAAATTGCATAACATTATAACAACAATAGCATAATTAATTAAGGCATAAAACCACCAAAATTGGTGATTTTGTAACTCATAAAAAAATTGGTAAATTTAATTACGAATTTAAATGGGGTTAGTGGCAATTATAAATGTAAAAAAAATTGCATAACATTATAACAACAATAGCATAATTAATTAAGGCATAAAACCACCAAAATTGGTGATTTTGTAACTCATAAAAAATTGGTAAATTTAATTACGAATTTAAATGGGGTTAGTGGCAATTATAAATGTAAAAAAATTGCATAACATTATAACAACAATAGCATAATTAATTAAGGCATAAAACCACCAAAATTGGTGATTTTGTAACTCATAAAAAAATTGGTAAATTTAATTACGAATTTAAATGGGGTTAGTGGCAATTATAAATGTAAAAAAAAATTGCATAACATTATAACAACAATAGCATAATTAATTAAGGCATAAAACCACCAAAATTGGTGATTTTGTAACTCATAAAAAATTGGTAAATTTAATTACGAATTTAAATGGGGTTAGTGACAATTATAAATGTAAAAAAAATTGCATAACATTATAACAACAATAGCATAATTAATTAAGGCATAAAACCACCAAAATTGGTGATTTTGTAACTCATAAAAAATTGGTAAATTTAATTACGAATTTAAATGGGGTTAGTGGCAGTTATAAATGTAAGCAAAATTGAATCGCATTATAAGAACAATACCATATATTGGGAGGAATAATGATAAACTTAGACAAAAGTTAGAAGAGGTAATGGAAGGTAGAAGAGTTAAATACAACTTAATAAACAATTAAAACACTAAAAATATTGACTATAATTAACATAAAAATTAAGCACTAATAAACAATACAACCAAAACAAAAAAAAACAATGGAACTTACTTGTTCCAAACTCAGAGAGATAGAGAATGAAAGTTTGAGGAGTGTTTTGTGTGAGAATTGTGGGAAGAATGGGTGAGATTGGGTGGGTTTTTATAGCATTTTTACCCTGCTGGAACCAGCCACGGAAGCGGGGCGGTTTCTTTGCAGCGGAGAGGATAAGTGGGGTCCGTGCGATCCAGCGATCGACGGCTGTGATTGGTCGGCTGGATTTTCCGGATAAGGGGGACGAAATGCAAAGAAGCCGTCCCAATTGTATGGCGTTTTCCAGCAGATGAGTCAGAAGCCGCCCCAAACTCGTGGCTGCTTCATGCAAAAAAAATGCTAAAGTTGCTATGGTCTCGTGGCGGTTTCTTGCAAGCTGCTATAGTACCGTGGCTGCTTCTTTGCAAGGGGTTGGTACACCCGCGTAATTTTTTCAAAAACGACCACCGCATGTAATTTTTTTTTAATTTGGTATTTCTATGAAAATAATGCTCAGATCCATTGTAATTCACCGGATTTTGTTTTGCGTTTGCGGATCACCAAACAGCACAAGCTTTTGCTCCTCTCTGAATAGCCAGGAGCATAACATAAATTAGGGTTGCGGGAGTACTGAGCGAGCGAGAGTCCTGTAAGGGGCTGAGAAATATTACGAACAAATGTGTTGCTTTCCTTTTTCCGCATAATTATTCGTCAATCAGGATTCGAACCCAGGTCTTTTCTCTTTTTTTCCCTTAAGATTAAACCTCCGCCTCATGTTTAGTGGTGTGTGCGCTTATTACCACTATATTTCAATAACAGTTGTGTTATCTACACTAAAAACATGAAGTTGTATCATTGACTACTCAATTCAATAATAGTTGTCTTTAGTTAGTAGTTATAGACAAAATTTTTAGTAGTGAAAATATGCTAAATTTATTTTTATCTTCTAAAATCATAAAATTATTACCAGTTTCATCCGGACCTTTCATTGTTGTTTATTCCAATCCAATGACTATTGATGGATCCACAAGGACCACAACCATCCTGGGACATATTTAGTCCATCGCAGAATCGACTACACGGCTAGGTTGCACAGTGTATTGTGCAGTCCAATCAATATGCTGACTAGGCTGTTTATGTGGCACATGAGTGAGAAGAAAATTTATATTAACTTTAAATGGTTGTAACTTTTAATATATAAGTCCAAAAAGAAAAAAATTATATCATTGTTCACCTAAATTCGAGCTCTTCAAAACAAGACCAGTCATGAATATGTTTTGACAACTTTGAAAAAAAATTATTTTTACATGTTATGATGATACACTAAAATGATAATATGATTCATTAATTTTGATATTATGATTCATTAAAATTGATATTATGATTCATTAAAATTGATATTATGATTTACTAATTAATAAGTGGTGAATTAGATAACAAACTTTGGAACCATTAAAAATTATTATTATTTTGTAGTGTATTTATTATTGTATGGTGTTTTTTAAACCTTATATAGTGAATCATGTATTTTTCGTACATACCAAATTTGTTTTGTGTTGTATTATTGTTTAATTTTTTTATTTTTATATGTTTACGTTGATACACTAAAATGATGATATGATTCATTAACTTTGATATTATGATTCATTAAAATTTATATTATGATTCATTAACTAATAAGTGGTGAGTTATGTAACAAACTTCGGAACCAATAAAAAATCGTTATTGTTTTGTAATGTATTATTATTGTATGGTGCAATTTAAATCTTCTATGGTGAATCACGTATTTTTCATGCATATCAAATATTGTTTTGTATTACATTATTGTTTAATTTTTTTATTTTTATATGTTTGCGATGATACACTAAAATGAAGATATGATTCATTAATTTTGATATTATGATTCATTAAAACTTATATTATGATTCATTAACTAACAAGTGATGAATTAGATGACAAACTTTGAAACTAATAATGGATGATTATTGTAATGCATTATTATTGTTTTGTGGTGTATTATTATTATTATTATTTATATGATGTATTTGAAGTCTTATATAATGAATTATATATTTTTTTAACATACCAATTTCAAAACAGATAATGAATCATTATTGTTTTGTAGTGTATTATTAGTTGTATGTTGTATTTTAAACTGTATATGGTGAATCAAGTATGGTTGATATGTATAGATATATACATATAAAAATATAAAATTTTAAAGTTGTCAAAATATATCCATGTCAGATCTTGTTTTGAAGAGCTTGAATTTAGATGAACAATGATATAATTTTTTTTCATTTTGGACTTATTTTAAAAATTAACCAATTGAAGTTAATATAGTAAAAAGGCAGCCCAGTCAACAAAACAATCCAGTCAGCGACTGACTGGACTGCCAAATGGACAGGGTTGCACAATGATGGACGCGGCTTGGCCGCACAATGTATCGTCTGTTAGTCCATAATATTATCTATATTCGGTATCACATCGATCTTTCACCATATTTCGTCGCCTAAAACCATAAAACCGCACGACCATCCATCTATTTTTCACATCAAATTAACACCCTGCCATAATGCTGATCGGGTCACCAAAGACACCATCCTCGGGGTAACCATCATCACCTTCCTTCTTGTGACCATAATAGTTCAAGCTGATGAACTCACGGTGGGAACGATGAACCCATGCCTCTCTTTCTTGCATGGAAAGTCAAAGGGTCCACCATCCAGCGAGGAGTGCTGCAATACGGTGAGAAGCCTGTACCTAAACTGCATAAGGAAATCAGACCGTATCATGACATGCGGTTGTTTTAAGAAGTTTTGGCCACGTGGACAAGGGATTGATCCTCAGAGGTCTCAAATTCTTCTCATACTCTGTGGGATTGACTCGCTCTTCCTCGGTCTTGTCAAGGTTTACGTTGCAGCTAGAAGGTAGGTAGGTTGGAGTAGTAAGAAATGGCTAGCTATATTCAGTGTAGTGGAATACGTCAATCTCCATCTCCACGTAAATTTCAAAACACTCACCACAGAAATACACCTTCCCTTCCACCATCAGAAACGTTGCTCACGACCGAAAATCTCACACCCGAACCTGCATACTCTTTACATTTGAGCAGAGTGAAATACTGATAAGGTTTTGGTAAGTACTGGTTGAATTTGGGGCCGAAGGACGAACAAAGACGGAAGACGGAATCTGAGATCGGGGGAAATGATGGAAAGGTTTATTTATGGTACGAAGAATTTACGCGTAACTGATCTGTTTAAATCCTGGATCTGCACTGAATTTTGAGGGGAAGATCGATGGAGGTGTAGCTAAGCTAGTGGGTTGCATTCGTCAAGCAATCCTCGCCGCACAGATACTGTTCGTGGGAATGACTGACTGAGGGTCTTGTTTTGCTTTCGTCGAAGTATTATCTGCTGTGCTCTTTCCAAATCTCCGTTGCCACTACTCTCCCAAAAATCTGCACCACCATTCTTCTCATGTCCACCGATGTGCTCAGCATTTGAATTTGATGCTCTCTACTGAATCTTCATCACCACCGTGAATCTCCACAATATCGCCTCCAATTTGAGAGGAATGGCCACAACCACAAGCATCACATGGTGTCTCTGTTGCATTTCGACCCAAGTGGAAACAACATGTGCAAGATACCTCCACTGATCTAGGAGCAGAATTTCTTCCTATCCGTGAATCCTCCTCTTTTCTCAAAATGGGTCTACCTACGCCAATACCTGAAATTACACTGTTTGTCAATAATCTTCGCGAAAATGTAAGTATCAATCTGTTGTGGAATCTTCTTCATCCTTTCGGGAATATATGTCATATTTGAATAGCAAGAAAGAAAAGAGTCGATTTAAATCGACCCTTTGCATTTGTTGAGTTCCACTTCCAAAGAGATGCAAAGAAAGCTATGAGTTATCTCCATGGTCGACCCATTAAAGGCCGTAGGATTATTGTTGAGCAGGCCATCCCTTGGAAACCAAAAAATCGACGCTCTACTTATGCTGCTTCGTCTGTCTCTTCTTCACAGAGAGAGAATGTTTCTCCAACCCAGAAAATTGCTCAAGAGATTGAGAGTCCTTTGGTTTCTCATGATTCTCAGGTTATGACACGCTCTATTTGTCTAAAAGCTTCAAATATGATGGCCTCTAAGCTGGAGAGAAGCATTGTGTTTCAATCTGGAAGTCATCTCCGTCCTGAACAACTTAAGAATAAGCTTCATAAATGGGTGCATGTGGACGAAATCATCCCCCTCTCTGGTGATAAGGTGGTTGTTGTTCTGCATTCTGTTGAAGACTGTATTAAACTCCTGGAGAAGAAAGCTCATTGGAAAATCAAGGCTTGGGAGCCCTCTGACCAACCGAACACTAGACTAGCGGATATCATAATCAAAGGAATTCCATTGATGGCATGGTCTACAGAGAAGATCATCTCCATTGCCCAACACCTAGGAAAAGTGATTGCCATTAAGGGAGACAAAGAAGCAAGCGCTCTAGGCTACTCTGAGGTGATTGTTAGGATTGAAACCAATCAATTCACTTTGATTAACGAAAATTTCACTGTCCTTACGAATAATATCCCTACAACTGTGGGTGTTAGTGAAATCAACAATCTCCAAGTTTTTTCTTCCTTGTCTCCAACTCTGTCTATGGAGCATGTGACAGGCCAGGACAACAAGATAGTTGATGAGGTGGGAATTTCAAGATCAAGTTCCCCATCCAGAAGTGTCGATTGTACCAATAAGGATACTAACAATTCTCAGACAAATCGTGAGAGCTCTGTTGCACTGCGTTGTCTTGGAACTCTACGTCTGCTTGAATACGGTTTTCCTGAAGATGGTCCCAATAATCAGGTGGATTCACTTAATTGTCTGACGTGCTCTCCAGATCAAACCCTACAGGACCAACTTGCTCTATCTGCCCATCTTGCATCTGAGAACATTGACGATGCTCCAGGTGGTGTGTGTGATGTTTCTCATGAAGCTCACTCAGTCATAGGGTCAGATTCTCACATTGAATTAGTCAACTCTAAACCTAATGAAGCGATTGACACAGTCCATGTGGGCAGTAACTTGGAAAATGCTTCTCACCATGATTCCATTGCCACATGAAATACCTGACTCTATGCGAACTTATTATGATATAGGTGCTAGCTTAATTGGGAAAGACACGACCGATAAAATTGCCAACAAAGAGGCAGTTGCTTGTCTTGGTTTTGGTAAACGTCTAAAGGTGCATATTCCGAACCCCTTATTATCTATTGAGAACCTTTCAAAATCTCTCGAAGGCCCGAGAAGAAGTGCAAGGGTTGAAGGAAAAAAGAAAAATAAAGAAAATCGCCCGGAGATCTTGACATCTAGTCTCTCTGATAGTCTCTCATTAGAGTTCTAATCTCCCTCTCACTTTGATCCATGTTTTACTTATTGACTCTTTCTCTCACGTGTTTGTTTGTTATTGTTCTATTTTGTATTGTTTTTGTTATGTCTGGTGTCTCTGTAACTTGACAAATGCTTCTTCTTGAAGCGTACTTTGCCACAAACTGCCATTGACAGTAAACTATCAAAAAAATATTCAGTGCAGTGGAACATATATAGCTAGTTTATTTTATTTCCATATATGTAGAATAAAATGTTGGATGCATGTATGCATATACATGGGTCATGAGTATGGATTTGATCTGCGATCGGGCAAAAAAAGCACACTTCTATCTCTGCTATCAAAGACTAATAAATAATTTTGTTCTGTCACCCAAGCTACATTGGAATAGTGATTAGTACCTTGTATGGATTTAAAGGCTTTTGTGCCTTTTTTTTAATCCTCATTTTATACATTTGTCACCTTGGATCCATTCCTTACCTTCTTTTAAGTTTTTTTTTTGATAAGTGGCTGGTATTCCAGCTTACATGGCACTACTGAGGCGTAAATCCTTTCGTGCCTAAGAGTTACATAACGAGAAAGCAGATTACCTTCTTTTTAAGTATATTTAACTATTAACTATAATCCATCGATCTTGTTAGTATATTAGCGTCCATTAAAATCAGACATACAAGTCAAATCTCTTGTCTAAAAAAGCACATAATTAACAATCCCTTCCCTTCCCGAACGCCAAGATAGGGATACTCGATGCACTATCGATCATTTCTACTATCTATGTTCTACTTCTTTTTATAGAAGACCATTATATTATTACTTCAAGGGATTAGCCAACCATTAGCGTGGAGCAGCAGACCAGTTATTGCATAATCAAATAACTGATACAATCAGATACTCCAATAGTAAAAGGAAGTTATCGACCCAACCTATCATGGAATACACGCTAGTCTCTTCAATGAATTCATTGGTTGTAACTCTCACATAGACGACCAGTAAGGATGAAGGACTTGAAACGATAAGCATAGCTGCATCGTATTAAAACAAACAATTGAAAAGGAAAGGTGCATTCATTAGTGATTGTAACTCTCATAAAGTTTCTTTACTTCATGTAGTAACTTTAGACTACATTTAATCACATTGGAAACTGCATACATGCATAGACCGTTGGCCGCGGTCCATTTTATGGAATATAAATTCATCGTCTTCCTCTCTTGTTGTAGCGACGAACTCAACCTGGCAGATAACTCAAGAGGAATTGCAAATAATGGCTGAGGGTGCATTGCCCACCACAATGATCAGAAAAAAAATGGAAGATCTCATTTTCAGTTCTCCTCAAAGATGCAAGGTGATAATTCTGTCAAACGATTTTTGCAATCATATAATAGAAAGACAAAGAGAACAAGATAAAAAGATGATGTTTGTTATTTTATGACATATATCTTTCAGGTCTTGGTATCAATTGCAAGTGTAATTTCTCTTTTCACTCTCTCCAATTCAAAAGGTTTCATTGGAATATGGTTGGCACTAACCATATACATGGTTTTGCGTACATTCGCTCGGGTCTGAAGGTACAAACTCTTCATTTTTTTTGTTTGCTTTAAAGTCAGACACTCACAACCGAGATTATTGATTAAAAAAAAAAGTCACAACCGAGATTGTATAAACATTTTTCACTTGCACTTCCGCAGGATGATAACTGGGACTGGCCCTTGGCGTTCATAAGATGAAGACCGTCAATAAACCTTGCTCTAGACAATTGTGGAGTCAGAATTAGATATAGTGATACTTTGTATCAACAAGAACTGTTTTGGTATATTAAAGTACAGTGCATCGAAGCTGCGGGACGCCCGCGTACATCATGGTGCAGCCTAGTCCACTTGTCAGTCCAGTTAGTTGTTGTTTTGATAACTAGACTATATTTTTACAATATTAACTTCAATTAGTTGTAACTTTTAAAATATAATTCCAAAAAAAAAGTTATACCATTATTTATCTAAATTCAAGCTCTTCAAAATAAGACCAGTCATGAATATGTTTTGAGAAATTTAAAAATTTATATTAATTACATGTATGTACATATATAGACTTATGATTCAAACTCATTTTAGTGTATCATTGTAAGCACATAACATCATTTTAGTGTATCATTGTAAGCACATAACCATTTTAGTGTATCATATCGTCATTTTAGTGTACAATCCCCAACACATAAGAATAAAAAAATTTACACAATAATACACCCACAAAATAATATTTGGTATGTATGAAAAATACATGATTCACCATATAAGGTTTAAAATAAATCATACAACAATAATAATACACTACAAAACAATAATGATTTTTATTGGTTCTGAAGTTTGTTATCTAATTCACCACTTATTAGTTAAGGAATGATAATATCAATTTTAATGAATCACGATATCAAAATTAATGAATCATATCGTCATATTAGTGTATCATTGCAAACACATAAGAATAAAAAATTTTTACACAATAATACACCACAAAATAATATTTGGTATGTATGAAAAATACACGATTCACCATATAAGGTTTACAATACACCATAGCATGGGCACCAAATTAAATGTTATGATGGAAAATACGTAATAAATGCAATGTAATAAAGATTAACATCTTATCATTGTACCGGATCATCTGAGAAAAGTGCTGCAGATATATGAGTGGACTGGTACGTGAATAGTTCAGCCTCCTCGGGTCCCACCTCTGCTGGTTGACACTGGAATTGCTGGGCCATCTACATAAACAACAGGACATAGAAAATTAATAGAGATAACAAGTGGTAAATAGTACTATAAATGTATAAGGAATTCAAAGACCTTAGTTGTAATAAATTAACAGTTCACATCTCATTGTTTTTCAAATAAGTAAAGTAACAAACCTTCAATAGCGGGTACGGATTAGGGCACAATCAAAGACCTGAATTGTGAAATTTAATTACGAATTTAAATGGGGTTAGTGACAATTATAAATATAAAAAATTGCATAACATTATAACAACAATAGCATAATAATTAAGGCATAAAACCACCAAAATTGGTGATTTTGTAACTCATAAAAAAATTGGTAAATTTAATTACGAATTTAAATGGGGTTAGTGGCAATTATAAATGTAAAAAAAAATTGCATAACATTATAACAACAATAGCATAATTAATTAAGGGATAAAACCACCAAAATTGGTGATTTGTAACTCATAAAAAATTGGTAAATTTAATTCGAATTTAAATGGGGTTAGTGGCAATTATAAATGTAAAAAAAATTGCATAACATTATAACAACAATAGCATAATTAATTAAGGCATAAAACCACCAAAATTGGTGATTTTGTAACTCATAAAAAAATTGGTAAATTTAATTACGAATTTAAATGGGGTTAGTGGCAATTATAAATGTAAAAAAAAATTACATAACATTATAACAACATAGCATAATTATTAAGACATAAAACCACCAAAATTGGTGATTTTGTAACTCATAAAAAATTGGTAAATTTAATTACGAATTTAAATGGGGTTAGTGACAATTATAAATGTAAAAAAAATTGCATAACATTATAACAACAATAGCATATTAATTAAGGCATAAAACCACCAAAATTGGTGATTTTGTAACTCATAAAAAATTGGTAAATTTAATTACGATTTAAATGGGTTAGTGGCAGTTATAAATGTAAGCAAATTGAATCGCATTATAAGAACAATACCATATATTGGGAGGTAATGATAAACTTAGACAAATTAAAGAGGTAATGGAAGGTAGAAGAGTTAAATACAACTTAATAAACAATTAAAACACTAAAAATATTGACTATAATTAACATAAAAATTAAGCACTAATAAACAATACAACCAAAACAAAAAAAAAACAATGGAACTTACTTGTTCCAAACTCAGAGAGATAGAGAATGAAAGTTTGAGGAGTGTTTTGTGTGAGAATTGTGGGAAGAATGGGTGAGATTGGGTGGGTTTTATAGCATTTTTACCCTGCTGGAACCAGCCACGGAAGCGGGGCGGTTTCTTCTGCAGCGGAGAGGATAAGTGGGTCCGTGCGATCCAGCGATCGACGGCTGTGATTGGTCGGCTGGATTTTCCGGATAAGGGGACGAAATGCAAAGAAGCCGTCCCAATTGTATGGCGTTTTCCAGCAGATGAGTCAGAAGCCGCCCCAAACTCGTGGCTGCTTCATGCAAAAAAAATGCTAAGTTGCTATGGTCTCGTGGCGGTTTCTTGCAAGCTGCTATAGTACCGTGGCTGCTTCTTTGCAAGGGGTTGGTACACCCGCGTAATTTTTTTCAAAAACGACCACCGCATGTAATTTTTTTTTAATTTGGTATTTCTATGAAAATAATGCTCAGATCCATTGTAATTCACCGGATTTTGTTTTGCGTTTGCGGATCACCAAACAGCACAAGCTTTTGCTCCTCTCTGAATAGCCAGGAGCATAACATAAATTAGGGTTGCGGGAGTACTGAGCGAGCGAGAGTCCTGTAAGGGGCTGAGAAATATTACGAACAAATTGTTGCTTTCCTTTTTCCGCATAATTATTCGTCAATCAGGATTCGAACCCGGGTCTTTTCTCTTTTTTTCCCTTAAAATTAAACCTCCGCCTCATGTTTAGTGGTGTGTGCGCTTATTACCACTATATTTCAATAACAGTTTGTGTTATCTACACTAAAAACATGAAGTTGTATCATTGACTACTCAATTCAATAATAGTTGTCTTTAGTTAGTAGTTATAGACAAAATTTTTAGTAGTGAAAATATGCTAAATTTATTTTTATCTTCTAAAATCATAAATTATTACCAGTTTCATCCGGACCTTTCATTGTTGTTTATTCCAATCCAATGACTATTGATGGATCCACAAGGACCACAAACCATCCTGGGACATATTTAGTCCATCGCAGAATCGACTACACGGCTAGGTTGCACAGTGTATGTGCAGTCCAATCAATATGCTGACTAGGCTGTTTATGTCACATGAGTGAGAAGAAATTTATATTAACTTTAAATGGTTGTAACTTTTAATATATAAGTCCAAAAAGAAAAAAATTATATCATTGTTCACCTAAATTCGAGCTCTTCAAAACAAGACCAGTCATGATATGTTTTGACAACTTGAAAAAAAATTATTTTTACATGTTTGATGATACACTAAAATGATAATATGATTCATTAATTTTGATATTATGATTCATTAAATTGATATTATGATTCATTAAAATTGATATTATGATTTACTAATTAATAAGTGAATTAGATAACAACTTTGGAACCATTAAAATTATATTATTTTGTAGTGTATTTATTATTGTATGGTTTTTTTAAACCTATATAGTGAATCATGTATTTTTCGTACATACCAAATTTGTTTTGTGTTGTATTATTGTTTAATTTTTTTATTTTTATATGTTTACGTTGATACACTAAAATGATATATGATTCATTAACTTTGATATTATGATTCATTAAAAATTTATATTATTCATTAACTAATAAGTGGTGAGTTATGTAACAAACTTCGGAACCATAAAAAATCGTTATTGTTTTGTAATGTATTATTATTTGTATGGTGCAATTTAAATCTTCTATGGTGAATCACGTATTTTTCATGCAATCAAATATTGTTTGTATTACATTATTGTTTAATTTTTTTATTTTTATATGTTGCGATGATACACTAAAATGAAGATATGATTCATTAATTTTGATATTATGATTCATTAAACTTATATATGATTCATTAACTAACAAGTGATGAATTAGATGACAAACTTTGAAACTAATAATGGATGATTATTGTAAGCATTATTATTATTGTTTTGTGGTGTATTATTATTATTATTATTTATATGATTTTTGAAGTCTTATATAATGAATTATATATTTTTTTAACATACCAATTCAAAACAGATAATGAATCATTATTGTTTTGTAGTGTATTATTATTGTTGTATGTTGTATTTTAAACTGTATATGGTGAATCAAGTATGGTTGATATGTATTATATACATATAAAAATATAAAATTTTAAAGTTGTCAAAATATATCCATGTCAGATCTGTTTTGAAGAGCTTGAATTTAGATGAACAATGATATAATTTTTTTTCATTTTGGACTTATATTTTAAAAATTAAACCAATTGAAGTTAATATAGTAAAAAGGCAGCCCAGTCAACAAACAATCCAGTCAGCGACTGACTGGACTGCCAAATGGACAGGGTTGCCAATGATGGACGCGGCTTGGCCGCACAATGTATCGTCTGTTAGTCCATAATATTATCTATATTCGGTATCACATCGATCTTTCACCATATTTCGTCGCCTAAAACCATAAAACCGCACGACCATCCATCTATTTTCACATCAAATTAACACCTGCCATAATGCTGATCCGGGTCACCAAAGACACCATCCTCGGGGTAACCATCATCACCTTCCTTCTTGTGACCATAATAGTTCAAGCTGATGAACTCACGGTGGGAACGACCCATGCCTCTCTTTCTTGCATGGAAAGTCAAAGGGTCCACCATCCAGCGAGGAGTGCTGCAATACGGTGAGAAGCCTGTACCTAAACTGCATAAGGAAATCAGACCGTATCATGACATGCGGTTGTTTTAAGAAGTTTTGGCCACGTGGACAAGGGATTGATCCTCAGAGGTCTCAAATTCTTCTCATACTCTGTGGGATTGACTCGCTCTTCCTCGGTCTTGTCAAAGGTTACGTTGCAGCTAGAAGGTAGGTAGGTTGGAGTAGTAAGAAATGGCTAGCTATATTCAGTTAGTGGAATACGTCAATCTCCATCTCCACGTAAATTTCAAAACACTCACCACAGAAATACACCTTCCCTTCCACCTCAGAAACGTTGCTCACGACCGAAAATCTCACACCCGAACCTGCATACTCTTTACATTTGAGCAGAGTGAAATACTGATAAGGTTTTGGTAAGTACTGGTTGAATTTGGGGCCGAGGACGAACAAAGACGGAAGACGGAATCTGAGATCGGGGAAATGATGGAAAGGTTTATTATGGTAGAAGAATTACGCGTAACTGATCTGTTAAATCCTGGATCTGCACTGAATTTTGAGGGGAAGATCGATGGAGGTGTAGCTAAGCTAGTGGGTTGCATTCGTCAAGCAATCCTCGCCGCACAGATACTGTTCGTGGGAATGACTGACTGAGGCTTGTTTTGCTTTCGTCGAAGTATTATCTGCTGTGCTCTTTCCAAATCTCCGTTGCCACTACTCTCCAAAAATCTGCACCACCATTCTTCTCATGTCCACCGATGTGCTCAGCATTTGAATTTGATGCTCTCTACTGAATCTTCATCACCACCGTGAATCTCCACAATATCGCCTCCAATTTGAGAGGAATGGCCACAACCACAAGCATCACATGGTGTCTCTGTTGCATTTCGACCCAAGTGGAAACAACATGTGCAAGATACCTCCACTGATCTAGGAGCAGAATTTCTTCCTATCCGTGAATCCTCCTCTTTTCTCAAAATGGGTCTACCTACGCCAATACCTGAAATTACACTGTTTGTCAATAATCTTCGCGAAAATGTAAGTATCAATCTGTTGTGGAATCTTCTCATCCTTTCGGGAAATATGTCATATTTGAATAGCAAGAAGAAAAGAGTCGATTTAAATCGACCCTTTGCATTTGTTGAGTTCCACTTCCAAAGAGATGCAAAGAAAGCTATGAGTTATCTCCATGGTCGACCCATTAAAGGCCGTAGGATTATTGTTGAGCGGCCATCCCTTGGAAACCAAAAAATCGACGCTCTACTTATGCTGCTTCGTCTGTCTCTTCTTCACAGAGAGAGAATGTTTCTCCAACCCAGAAAATTGCTCAAGAGATTGAGAGTCCTTTGGTTTCTCATGATTCTCAGGTTATGACACGCTCTATTTGTCTAAAAGCTTCAAATATGATGGCCTCTAAGCTGGAGAAAGCATTGTGTTTCAATCTGGAAGTCATCTCCGTCCTGAACAACTTAAGAATAAGCTTCATAATGGGTGCATGTGGACGAAATCATCCCCTCTGGTGATAAGGTGGTTGTTGTTCTGCATTCTGTTGAACTGTATTAAACTCCTGGAGAAGAAAGCTCATTGGAAAATCAAGGCTTGGGAGCCTCTGACCACCGAACACTAGACTAGCGGATATCATAATCAAAGGAATTCCATTGATGGCATGGTCTACAGAGAAGATCATCTCCATTGCCCAACACCTAGGAAAAGTGATTGCCATTAAGGGAGACAAAGAAGCAAGCGCTCTAGGCTACTCTGAGGTGATTGTTAGGATTGAAACCAATCAATTCACTTTGATTAACGAAAATTTCACTGTCCTTACGTAATAATATCCCTACAACTGTGGTGTTAGTGAAATCACAATCTCCAAGTTTTTCTTCCTTGTCTCCAACTCTGTCTATGGAGCATGTGACAGGCCAGGACAACAAGATAGTTGATGAGGTAATTTCAAGATCAAGTTCCCCATCCAGAAGTGTCGATTGTACCAATAAGGATACTAACAATTCTCAGACAAATCGTGAGAGCTCTGTTGCACTGCGTTGTCTTGGAACTCTACGTCTGCTTGAATACGGTTTTTCCTGAAGATGGTCCCAATAATCAGGTGGATTCACTTAATTGTCTGACGTGCTCTCCAGATCAAACCCTACAGGACCAACTTGCTCTATCTGCCATCTTGCATCTGAGAACATTGACGATGCTCCAGGTGTGTGTGTGATGTTTCTCATGAAGCTCACTCAGTCATAGGGTCAGATTCTCACATTGAATTAGTCAACTCTAAACCTAATGAAGCGATTGACACAGTCCATGTGGGCAGTACTTGGAAAATGCTTCTCACCATGATTCCATTGCCACATGAAATACCTGACTCTATGCGAACTTATTATGATATAGGTAGCTTAATTGGGAAAGACACGACCGATAAAATTGCCAACAAAGAGGCAGTTGCTTGTCTTGGTTTTGGTAAACGTCTAAAGGTGCATATTCCGAACCCCTTATTATCTATTGAGAACCTTTCAAAATCTCTCGAAGGCCCGAGAAGAAGTGCAAGGGTTGAAGGAAAAAAGAAAAATAAAGAAATCGCCCGGAGATCTTGACATCTAGTCTCTCTGATAGTCTCTCATTAGAGTTCTAATCTCCCTCACTTTGATCCATGTTTTACTTATTGACTCTTCTCTCACGTGTTTTTGTTTGTATGTTCTATTTTGTATTGTTTTGTTATGTCTGGTGTCTCTGTAACTTGACAAATGCTTCTTCTTGAAGCGTACTTTGCCACAAACTGCCATTGACAGTAAAACTATCAAAAAATATTCAGTGCAGTGGAACATATATAGCTAGTTTATTTTTATTTCCATATATGTAGAATAAAATGTTGGATGCATGTATGCATATATACATGGGTCATGAGTATGGATTGATCTGCGATCGGGCAAAAAAAGCACACTTCTATCTCTGCTATCAAAGACTAATAAATAATTTTGTTCTGTCACCCAAGCTACATTGGAATAGTGATTAGTACCTTGTATGGATTTAAAGGCTTTTGTGCCTTTTTTTTAATCCTCATTTTATACATTTGTCACCTTGGATCCATTCCTTACCTTCTTTTTTTTTTTTTTTTGATAAGTGGCTGGTATTCCAGCTTACATGGCACTACTGAGGCGTAAATCCTTCGTGCCTAAGAGTTACATAACGAGAAAGCAGATTACCTTCTTTTAAGTATATTTAACTATTAACTATAATCCATCGATCTTGTTAGTATATTAGCGTCCATTAAAATCAGACATACAAGTCAAATCTCTTGTCTAAAAAGCACTAATTAACAATCCCTTCCCTTCCCGAACGCCAAGATAGGGATATACTCGATTGCACTATCGATCATTTCTACTATCTATGTTCTACTTCTTTTTATAGAAGACCATTATATTATTACTTCAAGGGATTAGCCAACCATTAGCGTGGAGCAGCAGACAGTTATTGCATAATCAAATAACTGATACAATCGATACTCCAATATAAAAGGAAGTTATCGACCCAACCTCATGGAATACACGCTAGTCTCTTCAATGAATTCATTGGTTGTAACTCTCACCATAGAACGACCAGTAAGGATGAAGGACTTGAAACGATAGCATGCTGCATCGTATTAAAACAAACAATTGAAAAGGAAGGTGCATTCATTAGTGATTGTAACTCTCATAAAGTTTCTTTACTTCATGTATACTTTAGACTACATTTAATCACATTGGAAACTGCATACATGCATAGCCGTTGCCGCGGTCCATTTTATGCTATAAATTCATCGTCTTCCTTCTCTTGTTTTAGCGACGAAACTCAACCTGCAGATAACTCGAGAGGAATTGCAAATAATGGCTTAGGGTGCATTGCCCCCACAACTGATCAGAAAAAAAATGGAAGATCTCATTTTCAGTTCTCCTCAAAGATGCAAGGTGATAATTCTGTCAAACGATTTTTGCAATCATATAATAGAAAGACAAAGAGAACAAGATAAAGAAAGATGATGTTTGTTATTTTTATGACATATATCTTTCAGGTCTTGGTATCAATTGCAAGTGTAATTTCTCTTTTCACTCTCTCCAATTCAAAAGGTTTCATTGGAATATGGTTGGCACTAACCATATACATGGTTTTGCGTACATTCGCTCGGGTCTGAAGGTACAAACTCTTCATTTTTTTTTGTTTTGCTTTAAAGTCAGACACTCACAACCGAGATTATTGATTAAAAAAAACAAGTCACAACCGAGATTGTATAAACATTTTTCACTTGCACTTCCGCAGGATGATAACTGGGACTGGCCCTTGGCGTTTCATAAGATGAAGACCGTCAATAAACCTTGCTCTAGACAATTGTGGAGTCAGAATTAGATATATGTGATACTTTGTATCAACAAGAACTGTTTTGGTATATTAAAGTACAGTGCATCGAAGCTGCGGGACGCCCGCGTACATCATGGTGCAGCCTAGTCCACTTGTCAGTCCAGTTAGTTGTTGTTTTGATAACTAGACTATATTTTTACAATATTAACTTCAATTAGTTGTAACTTTTAAAATATAATTCCAAAAAAAAAGTTATACCATTATTTATCTAAATTCAAGCTCTTCAAAATAAGACCAGTCATGAATATGTTTTGAGAAATTTAAAAATTTATTTAATTACATGTATGTACATATATAGACTTATGATTCATAACATCATTTTAGTGTATCATTGTAAGCACATAACATCATTTTAGTGTATCATTGTAAGCACATAACATCATTTTAGTGATCATATCGTCATTTTAGTGTACATCCCCAACACATAAGAATAAAAAATTTACACAATAATACACCACAAATAATATTTGGTATGTATGAAAAATACATGATTCACCATATAAGGTTTAAAATAAATCATACAACAATAATAATACACTACAAAACAATAATGATTTTTATTGGTTCTGAAGTTTGTTATCTAATTCACCACTTATTAGTTAAGGAATGATAATATCAATTTTAATGAATCACGATATCAAAATTAATGAATCATATCGTCATATTAGTGTATCATTGCAAACACATAAGAATAAAAATTTTTACACAATAATACACCACAAAATAATATTTGGTATGTATGAAAAATACACGATTCACCATATAAGGTTTACAATACACCATATAACAACAATAATACACTACAAAATAATATTAGTTTTTATCGGGTCCGAAGTTTGTTCTCTAATTCACCACTTATTAGTTAATGAATCATAAAAACAATTTTAATGGATCATAATATCAAAACTAATGAATCAAAATATCTTTTTAATGTATCATCATAACATATAAAAATAATATTTTTCAAAGTTGTCAAATTATATTCATGAATGGTCTTGTTTTGAAGAGCTTGAATTTAGATGAATAGTGATATAATTTTTTTAAATGTTGGACTTATATTTTAAAAGTTACAATTATTTAAAGTTTTATCATCACTTATATGACACATAAGCAATCCAGACAACACTGGCTGGGATTGCCACATAATACACCGCACCGCACCGTACTAGGTACGGCTGTGCCGCAGCCTCTAATTTGCAATTAAAGTAATTGAATTAAGTAAACTTCAAAATAATGTTACAAATTTTAGTTGTAGTTATCCTTTATGAACCTTTATTGCGTGAAAAGGATACATAATAATAGTGTTATTGCTAAAGATGTTAATATATAGCATGTCTTTCCATAAGCGATTAGAACGAACTTGAAAAGTTTCCTTGTGAAATATATGTATAAACATACCTACAAGTTTAAAAATTTGGGAAAGGGTTAAATTTCAAAGAACAAGAACTAAGAAGCAAAGCAAAAGTCCAACTCCAGAAGTTTGAGAAGTTTTTTTCTTTGAAATCCAACCAACTTCATTCGATGAAACAGCTAGCAAGCTCAAAATACAACTAGGAATCTAAGAACACGCCAAACACAATTAAGATTGGACCCATACCTATATTTTGGCCAATATGTAAGCATCAAAGTTACTTGCACGGTTTATATATGACCAGTATACGTCATGAAACATCGAAGAGAAAGGGAGAATACCTTGTAAAAATATTCGAACATCAATTTGTACCTCACCTCAACCCTTTAAAAAGTTGACGTTAGAAATAGAATCAGATAAAACTTGAACTAAATGAACACCCAATTGAGACGATTTTTCCATGCCAAAGAGAATCACCTTTGCTTCCACTACCGCTGGTTTCCAGGACTTAAGGCCACGATTGTTGCCTATCGCCAAAACCTCCTCTACATAGTCCCTACGTATCACACCATAACCATCTGAATCTACACTCCCATCTACATACACTTTTACCATATGCTCAGGAACCACCGATGAACTATCCCCTATTATTTTGCACAACGGTCGAGGTATCAACAAAATTTGGAGCTTGAACCATTCCTTGATCAAAGGTACTGGCTCTCCTTAGTAGATGTTGGCAGCGCGTGAACCAAACCTTCCATAGAAGAGTACAAGCTTTTCTGTTTTGACAAATGAGGATTATAAACATGTCCTTAGCATCCAATTGATGAGTGTCTAAATGAGCATATTTTAAGGGTGTATTTCATATGATTTATCAACACTTATCATGCTCAATTCCTTACTTTAGTTAGTTTTAGTAGTTTCATACACATTTATTGCTTAAACATGAGGAAAACCTGTCTAGGAGTAAATCGGAAAAAAAAGAGCAACACGCTGGCGCAAACGGATCTCAAATTAGAGTAATGATGAAGAGTTTGGGGCATGTATAAGTTGGGTTGGACATGCGTCCGACCTTGCATGTCCAAACACAAGCTGAGAGTACCAGTGTGGACATTCGGCTTGTGTCCGGACATGGCTCTAGGAGGTGCATAGAAGAAGAGGCTATTAAACCTCTTGTGGCTATTTCTTCTCCCTTTTTTCTCTTATTTGTTCTCTAAGGAAGGCTTAACCTCATTGTACCTTGGGATGGGGGTTTGACCCTCAATTATACTTGTTTTATTCTCTTCAGTGTTCAATTAATGCTTTAAATTTATCATCTATTGCATTTGTCGTGACTCCTATCAACATAAAGTTTTGAGATAGGAGTTGTGACCAAAGAAGGAATGAACCCTAGCTTTTGTTGAAATACCCCTAAACACTATATAATTAATAAAGTGTTAATTAATGAAATATAAAAGCTAATGAGCCATAATTGATTAAAGAATTACACTACTCTTGAATATATTTATATACATCAATTTATAGTAAAAAAAAGAGTAAATTACTCAGAACCCCCATGAGGATTTAGGATATTATAGTTAACCCCCTTGTGTTTATCATAATTACTGGTAACCACCTCGAGGTTAAGGTATCTTTGACTACGAGCTCCCGAACTATAACTCTGTTATTAGAAAGTTAACTACGTGTTAACCTATCAGCTTAATTATATTAATAAGGTCATGCTAGACAAAAAATACTACTTAATCTGCATTGTTATTTTCCTAAAAATGTCAACCCTTCCTTGAAAATGCATCTAAAGTGGGATGAGAGAGAGTTAGATGATGTTGATTAAGCAGTTTTGTTGTCCAGCCTCGCATTATTAATGTGATTAAGCTAATAGGTCAATACATAGTTAACTTTTTTATCACATAATTATAGTTCAGGGGCTCGTAGTCAAAGATACCATAACCTTGAGGTGGTTACCAATAATTATG
The DNA here is from genome assembly GCA_023374045.1 of Limonium bicolor. NCBI lineage: Eukaryota > Viridiplantae > Streptophyta > Magnoliopsida > Caryophyllales > Plumbaginaceae > Limonium > Limonium bicolor. Next base: position 220,762,343 of record CM041776.1, on the reverse strand, counting down.
ATAAACACAAGGGGGTTAACTGTAATATCCCGAATTCTCAAGGGGGTTCTGAGTAATTTACTCTAAAAAAAACACTACAAAAAAATGTCATTTACAGACACATTTTTGTGTGAGTATAGCCACATAAAGTGTCAGTATAGACCCAGTTGATCTTTACCGACACATACAAAAAGAGTCAGTATAACCTCAAATACTATAGGACTATACCGACACATATAGTGTGTGTCGATAATTGGTTTTGAGCTTTTACTGACACTTATTTTCTTAGTCGGTAAAGACAGAAGACTTATACTAACACTTAACGTAATTGATAGAATAACTCATATATTTATACTAACACAAAACTAAGTGTCGGTATACCTATATACTAACACATAATTTAAGTTCAAAAGATGTTTATACAAACAAAATAAATCTTACCGGAACAGCTATACTTACACAAAACTAAGTGTTGGTATATCTATATTCTAACACATAATTTATATTAGTAAAAATTGTTTACACAAACAGAATAAACCATCCTGAAACTCATAATCTTATGCTAGTAAAACTTTTACTAACACAAAATATAATTCAATTTGTTATTTCTAAATGCCGCAAACTACTGTTGATATATACAATAATATAAAATGACCTCTGGAAATGCTAAAGTCAGCCTATGAGGAGCTATGACAGCTTAATTCTTTTAGTCTCCTCTTTCTAAAGCAACTACCAAATTTTTTATCAGAAGAACAAAAGAACGATGATGTGATTATTCTACTAGATCATTCATTATCAACTCAATCCTGGCCATGGGAACCTTAGCTGGGATATCACCAACGTCATTCTCACCATCCACAATCATCGACGAACCCCCTTGACGATAATCCACTTTGAAATCATATTCATCGTTGTCTTTATCAGCATCCATTGCATCTCGTGATGAAGCCTCCTTGCCTATCTTCTTCCTTCTTTTTTTGTGCCTTCTTAATCTTGGTGTTCAACATTCCGTACGCATCATATAGCTTCTCATTCTGCATGCTAGTGCTAGATTTAGCAGTAACGGCACTATCCGTTGGTTCTTCCATTGATTGGTCCATGACGCTCCTTTCATCAACATCATCTTGAGCTTTTTGAGCAGGCCCACCCTGTTTACCACAAACCATAATTCAAGTATCAGCAAAACATAGACAAAAAACGCTCTTAAGATAGATGTGAATCAGTAGGAAAAAGATGGCATACCACAAGTATTTGCTTGTCAAATGGAAAAGGGGGGTTAGAAAGAACTTCAACAGCTTGGAACTCAATAACAAACTTCAAGGTGCCAAAAATCACTGAATCAGTGACATATACTTCTTCAACATTGAACTCCTTCCCAAACTTCGAGACTATCTTTGTCTCTTCCAATAACTCACCCTCGTTCCTAACAGGTGGCATACTGTACAACGGGATCTTACCTAGGCAATAAAAAAAATAAAGGGAACTTAAAAGGTGTAATCCCATCAATTCCATCAAAGCAGATGCAGCTACTGTTATTGACTGATGAATCTTACCCTCATTCCAATTACGCAAAACAATTCTAGCAACTGCTTCAACATCAACCACTCCACCCTTCTTCAGCTTCTCTCTACAGCTGCCGCCTTAAGAAGGAAATCGTCCACCGAATCAAATGATGGGACCTTGTAAAGGGCCACTAGTATTTTATGTTTGCACAAATTAAGGATTTCCTTCACTAAAAGTACCAAAACAATCCACAAGTCAGTCTCAGCAAGTGAACACTCATGGCGAAAATCTGGACTTCAGTTAAAAAGTTATATAATAGAGAAAACAAACACAAGAATTATTTCATACAATTTTATATCCTCAACGAATTGACATATAACTAAGAACATTTGTAAACAATGCCAAGAAATAGCGCAGTTACCCGGGGCAACTGGGTCCTCTAATTTCTCAATTCTTTTGTAATTTCAAAGTTGTCGTAGCCACATGAATTACAAGAGTGAGAACTAAGAGCCAGAGAGCATGGACCACTAAATTGCTCCAAGGCTTACTAGGGTTCAACGCTTCAGATTCCCCAAGGAAAGCAAATTGAAGAAAGCAGAAAGAGCTTGAAGTGAAGAAAAAAGCTCAGGAGAGTGGGAAAGACAACAAAAGCAGAAGAGTGAACAGTAGAACAACAATCTGTGTTTTTATATATCCAAATCTACACCAGATTATACAGCCGAACAACACTATAGCAGATGAAAATTGTGAATTTACAACATACTATCACACTCTTCAAATTTCTTTGATGTTGTGCTTCACAATCATCGTTCATTCAACAAATTGTGCTAGATCACACAGACATCATACACGGACAGAACAACAGAAGTTTGTTGTAGTTTTAGGAACGGTTTGGCGCAGGATTTTAAGATGCAAAGCAAGACTGAGGAATCGACACAGAAAATAGTTGAAGAAAATAAACCCTAATCTCAAAATTGGGGGAAACGTAGAGAAATATTACCAGTTTCAATCCACGCTATTCTTTCTGGGATTCAATCCTTCTAATTTCTTAAATCTCTTGTTCGCTCTTCCAGATTTTTGGTATCGTCGATTTGTTCACTCGTGGTGGTATCGTTGATTTGTTCGCTCCTGGTGTAGAAGCGTCTGGAAAGGTTTTTGGTATCGTCGATTAGGAGGGGAGGTAATTAACGCTAACTTGGAGTTTTGGATTTAGTGAGCGCGTATATATTGCCACCAATTTTTTTTCTTTACTAAGTTTTAGTGACTGATTAGAACTTATCAATATAGATAATTTAGGTACTATACCAACTTAAAATTTATAAGTTAGTAAAATAAAGATTTTATGTCAGTAAAAATTAGGTGTGTACTGACACTTCAATAAATGAGTCAGTAAAGATTAGGTGTGTACTAACACTTTAATAAATACGTCAGTAAAGATGATTTAGTTTTTACCGACACATATAATGTGCCAGTAAATTATATCTATAGAGACACTAAACTATGTGTTAGTAAAACCGTGTATTAGTAAATGATACTTTTTTTTGTAGTGAAGGTTATTAAACCTCATATGAAATACTAGACTAAAGAGGAAATTATTATAAGGAGAAAGCAACTACCGAAATTAATGTAACATGTAACATATTGATACATGAACTAAGAGCACAAATCATATGAAAAAATTATGAAGTATACTTTATATAGTCACAATGAATAGTAAAGTATACCAATCATTCAAAAACATAAAGATACACAAGATGCGAGCCTCGATTTTTGAACCACTATCCTATGTTGATTCGAGTTGATTAGGATCTGATCGGATTCTAGTTCCAGTTATAACCTAAGTTTAATAACTATGTCATAAACATTAATTATTAAATCCTAAGTTAGCTCACTGAAACCTATTATGAGTCACCACCTAATTTTTACCTAGGGTAAATTAGGAAAGGTAAAATTCGGGTTCGAGGACTTAGTATTCGACTTTTCCAGGTTCAATTTACTTTCACTACCCTTCTAAGTCGTTTTACATCTACTTAGTTATCTGCGGCTTATTACAAGGTTATTTTACCTAAATGCGCATGTTTCTGATTTTTTTTATTTAAAAAGATTTTTTTACTAAAATGAAAAGATTGAAGATGAAATTTCAGAAACTAGGGTTTTGAGGTCAAAATTAAATTATGTCCTTGGCTACGAACTTATGTTTGAACCCATAGACTCTAAATAATTTCTGCCGCCGTCCGAGGGAGTCCGTGACCACGGACAGGCCAGGGTACGGACCACCTACGGATGGCGGCATTCTGGTGGTTCCTTGAGGTGTTTTTGGCTCAAATTTATCGGTGTGCTTCTTGTAATATTTTAAACACGTTAGTAATTGGAAATTTTCAAGTTGAGGTCGAATTCAATGCGAAACTTGGTAAATAAGTAACAAGGCAAAAGCTAAAATAAACAGCAACTCGGAAGCTGTAAAAAGCCGGTTTGCACCTAGAAGACTATTGAAATCGAAGGGAATCAGAAAAATAAGATTCTAACCATATTTACCTTCGGAATTGAGGTAATCTTTCACACCAGGATTCTTTGGGGGCCTCGTTGATGACAGATCCAAGGGAATTTCGATCCGGGCTTCTGGCTCCTTGTTGTTCTTGATGTCCTTCACATTTTGATGTTGTTTAGATGAAGGTTTGATGATTGTTGATGTTGTGGAAGTTGGAAAAAGTGTTTTAATGGTGATTACGAGGTATTTTCGATGTGAATTCGGGGCTCGGGTATGGAAAAATGTGAGAGAGTTTAGACGAATGTGAGTGCTGACTACCTAGGGTTCTTAATGCTGTGTTTTTCTCATGGGTTAAGGTCTCTTATATAGGCATCACTAAATATAGAGTAAACTTGGTGAAAACCGAAGTTTATCGAGATTTGGACGAGTGACTTCAGGAATGAGTTTGGCTATGAAATTTTAACCATGTGTAGAGGGAGATGTTTCTGATTTTTATAAGGAAAAATTATAATTTTCAGATAACTTAATATTTTTAAATTTAATTTCTCATCAGATTCAATCAAAATTTACTAGAAAATTGTTGAAAATTTGAAAAATAAAAATTTCAAGGCCATTGTACTTTAAATGCCATCCTCCATCATGTATTAAAATTTCAAATCATTCCGAGTTGATTTGGGTTGTTTTCGAAGAGAAAGCATACGGGGTGGCTTAGGAGCCCTAAAAATGATAGAAATGCCCCTGTGACTTAGACCCTGTGACTTAGAGACTCTACACCAGGGGGGTCAAAATTTTGGGTATAACAGATTGTCCCCTATCAACTAGACTTTGGAATGGAAGTGAAGAGTCTAGTTGATGCTTGAGTGATACCCCAAAATTTTGGATCCTAAGAGACCCCGCATTCTATCAGAAACGATGGATTGTGTCAAGCTATTCGTAGGCGCTGACTGCCTAAAAAACAAAGAAGAGATGTTGTCAAGCTTTTCAAATGCGCTGACTACCTAAACAACGAAAAAGAGATATTGTCGAGCTATTCGAAGTTGCTGACTACCTAAACCATAAAGAAGAAATGTTGTTGAGCTATTTGAAGGTGCTGAATACCTAGACAACGAAGAAGATATGTTGTCGAGTTATTCGAGGGTGTGGACTACCAAAAATTCATGAAATGATGTCAAGCTATTCTAAGGCGCCGACTACCTAAAAGCAAAATAAAATACGCCGAGCATTATAAGGTATGGGGAACCTGCAAACGTGGATTATATGCCAGTTATATGCAAATGAAGATGATATGATAATGATGCTCAGATGCTTCTGGGGACCGAAACTCGTGTTGTTGCTCATGGTTGGAACCATTATGGACTTATTGCCATTGCTCCCAAACCGATGTACAGGGGTAACTCCTGGTAAAAACCTTAGGGGCTTATTGCCTTGCCCCTATTCGTCAATCCCAAAATAAGTTGACATAACGCAGGAGGATTTATTGTCATCACCTCGCCAGGTCTTATGATGAGCCTGGATAATGTAGGTAGGACTTATTACGCTCCTAAATGAGTGGGATGAATGTTTTATTTTACAGTATGCTTAATAGATGATATGACCCGGATGCATCTAGGGATCGGAACCTATATGCAAGTTAAGGATGCCAAACATGACAAATGCTAAAAGAACGATAGGACTTATGAATGCGAGTAGGTCTTATGACGAGCCTTAATGAATAATGCTAGGTATTATTACGGGCCTAAATGAATGATACTAGGCCTTATTATGAGCCTAAATGAATGGTACTACGTCTTATTATGAGCCTAAGTGAATGATACTAGGTCTTATTACGAGCATACACTAGTACAAAAATGGTCTATCGCAGCGCACCTAGTGCAGCGGTTGTAAAAACAACCGCTGAGATAGGCCATTTTTAAAAATCTCGCAAACCTATCTTAGCGGTTCTTACTTGTAACCGCCACGATAGAGGCGTTTTAAAAAATAAACTAATATATCGCAGCGGTTCCTCTTAAAAACCACTGAGATAGGTCAATTAAACTAACCTATCTCAACGTTTTTTAAGAGGAACCACCACGATAGTTCCCTTTAATAAACCCAGTCGCGTAGCTCCCTCATTCTTTCTCCTCACCTGGCTAAACCCTATTTGTGTGCAAAGAGCAAACAACGGCGATTTCGAGTGCGACGCCTGCGACAGCCACCGCCACCTTCTTCTCTGCGTGCGCGCCACCAGCTCCGCCTTCGTCGCCGTCGCCATAGCACACCGGTTTGCAGGCGTCACTTTATATGCGACCTGTACAGAAAAAACGAGGTTAGAATTTTTAACTTTGTTTTTTAAGTTTGGTTAATTGAAAAATTATTTGTATTGTAGTAGATTCGAAACTGTTGTGTTCTGATTGTTGGATTATTAGTGCGATTTTTAGGGCGTGAATTAGTGTTTGAGATGAGTAAAAATATTAGATATGCGATTAGAAATTGGAGGTGAAATCTGTGTAGTTTTAGGGTTACTAATTTATGAATTGGGGTGAAATCTGTGTAGTTTAGGGTTACGATTAGAAATTTAGGGTTTTAAATTATTGCAAAATTTAGGATTAACTTGTATGTTTTTATGATTCCGTAAATAACAAGGGATTATATGTGAATTGAATTACAGATTTAGGTTTGGAATTAAAGTTTAATTGAAGTGGAAAAAAAATTTGAATTGATAAAATTAAGGTTTCTGGAAAATTGGGGTAAAATGATGATTATGAGAAAATTGTGACCAGAAATGCAATTGGAGAAATCATTCTTTACAGAATCTGAAATTTTGTTATGCTTTGTGGTTCATTTACTCATTTGGGTTTGGTCTTGTTCCAGTTGCTCATCTGGTTAGGCCATTTCATTAAGCCAATGATCGGATCTGGTTGCTTAGTGTGACGTACCGCGTGAGCTGCCGGTCGTCACAAGATTCAAACCAGGCCGCACACAAGCTGCAAAAAAGGTTAGCATATTTATTCCGAATTTGTGAGTTGTAATTGGCATAATTATGGTATGATTTATTAATAAAAATGTTGTAATGTAGTTGTTGATTTCTAATTTAGTTGTGTGTGGATAATTGTATATAGTTATATTGTTCAGTTTGTTAATTAGTTATGCATACAGTGTTCGATAAAATACTTGAGTGGAAAATTGTGTTGTTTGCGATTAAGGATGGATGTTGCCAATTGTTGAATTTGTTTGTCATGGTAAATAAGATATTGGTGAATGCTTAATGATAAGCATGGGATTAGCATGATTACACAAAGGTCATGCCGAATTTTTTCTTGAATTGTATTAGTCTTATTAATTAACTTCAATTATTTACTGTTTGTGTGTAACAATTAATCTTAACTTTTCTTTGTCAGGTCTTCTGCATATTCAATCGACTTCGTACCAGTATTTCCTTGCCCATCATCAAAGTAGTCTCCTACCTTTCCCCTCCACACAACTTAAAACAAGTACGTATTTAAATTTTAGTTTTTTGTTTTAATAAATTAAAATGTCATGAGTTATTGATGTTATATAAATAACTACTATCTTAATTACTTGTGTTGGAATTATTAGAGTAAGGTAGGTTAGTTACGTTTGACTGTCAGAGTATTTAAGCTAGCTATGTTAGTTTGGTTGGAACCGTAGATCAGTGCTTAGTTTGGTTGGAACCTTGGAGCAGTGCTTAGTTTATTGGTTGGAACTAGAGCTATCAAATTTTGACCCCCCCAGAAAACCCATCCGTTTTATCTGAACCTGAAACACGACCAAAACCCAAAAATATTGAAATATAATAAACCCGAAACCCTATTTGGTAAACCCAAAATGACCCGAACCCGAAATGACCCGAAACTGAAAGACAAATCAATCTTATACTTGTTTTGTTTTCACATATAGAATGGAGCGTGACTGGAGGTACGGTGATCGACGGGATCACTTTGATGAGAAGATGAAAGAGTTTCTCAAAGCGGTAGTGCAACACAAGGACAGAACAAAGGCGGACAAAATTTCATGTCCTTGTGTTGACTGTGGGTCATAAGGAAATATGTAGACATTGAGGAAATCAGATTTCATCTTAAGACCCGTGGATTCATGCCACATTACAGAAGATGGAATTTTCATGGAGAAACTGTTGCAGCTAGTGCTTCAACATCATCAAGTGCTCATGATCCACGTTACGCAAGTACTGACCACACCTTCAATACCATCAATGAGTTGGTACTACTAAGTGATTCAGGATTCGATGACAGTGAGACCACTCACCATGATGAGCAAATGGATGAAATGTTAGAAAATGTTGCGGATACTTTTGTCGATAAGCCGGAAGAGTATCAAAGATTGTTGGACGCATCAAAGACACCTTTGTACCCTTCGTGCGTTAAATACACAAAATTGAGTGTTGTACTGAATTTGTTCAACTTAAAGGGGAAATATAGAGTTGGTGACAAGTGATTCACGTCATTTCTAGAGCTGATACATGATATGCTTCCTGATGAGAATGGTCTTCCTACATCCACCTATGAGGCAAAGAAATGGATGTGTCCAATGGGAGTTGAAAATAAAAAGATTCATGCTTGCCCAAATAACTGTGTTGTATAGGGGTGAATACGAACATCTAGACAAGTGTCTTAAATGTTTGTTGTCCTGGTACAAGGACAAGGATGGGGATTCCTCCTTTTAAAAAAAACGTCCAGCGAAATTATTGTGGTACTTGCCGATAATTCCTAGATTCAAACGGTTATTTGCCAACCCGAAAGATGCGAAGAACTTACGATGGCACGCGGATGGTAGAAAAATTGATGAAAAATTAAGACATCCTGCAGATGGACCTCGGTGGAGAAATATCAACAGAAAATTCAAACATCATTTTGGGGATGAGGATAGGAATCTAAGGCTTGGATTGTGTACCGATGGGATGAACCCGTATGGCACGTTGAGCAGTCAGCACAACACTTGGCCAGTGCTACTAGTGATCTACAATTTACCGTCATGGTTGTTATAAAACGAAAATACATTATGTTACCACTCCTAATTTCTAGTCCAAAGCAACCTGGTCATAACATTGACGTATATCTTGCACCACTGATCGATGATCTCAAGTTGTTGTGGAATGAAGGGACAGTGGTATATGATGCTCATGCGAAAGAAAATTTCACACTGAAGGTGATGTTGTTCTATACTGTTAACGACTTTCCTGCCTATGGGAACTTGTCAGGATACTCGGTGAAAGGATTCAAAGCGTGCCCGGTATGTGAGGATGACACATGTTTAGACCGTCTGAAGCACTGCGGCAAAAATGTTTACATGTGTCATCGACAGTTTCTTCCAGTAGACCATCCTTACCGTTCGAAAAAGCGAAAACGATTCAACAATGAGCCCGAGACTCGTGTGACTCGTCTGCCTTTGACTTCAGAGGAAGTGTATGCAAAGGTAAAAGACATTGAAAATGTCTTTGGAAACACATCCAAGCCGCCGAAGAACATTTGGAAAAAATGTTCCATTTTTTGGGATCTACCGTATTGGCGGCATCTGTCTGTTCGACATTGTTTGGATATCATGCACACTGTGAAGAACGCCGGTGAGGCAGTGAGTGGTACTTTGCTCAACATACCCGGCAAGACGAAAGACAGATTGAAGGTGAGGAGAGATATGCAAGAGTTGCGCATACGGAAAAAACTACACTCAATAGAGGATGAGAAGCGAACATATCTTGTAACACCCAACCGCTAAACTCATAATATCTCTTAAACTGTCACACTTACCCATAACATCGCAGCGGAACTCTACATACAACGGAGGGTGATACAATGCCGTTAGCCACCCACGTGGCTAACCAGGCCTAACTCAACTACTGCTTCGATCTGATGGACCGGAATAACCGAGTACCCAATACAAAATACAATACTTCTCCATTACTAATCGAGTCTCATATACAATTCTCAATTCCATTCTTACTATACCGAGTCTACAATATACGGATGCCGATAACATATTCGGTCTTACACCTTATTCGAGTACATGAGTAAAATAAATTCTAACTACCCATGCTAACCACCGACCCCGTCCTACTCTCGAGCGGTATCATCTTCGGTGTACCTGAAAAATAAAAACGATCCCCCTAGGGGCTCAGCTTACGCTGCATATGAAATTTGCATACCCCGCGTGCTAACCGGGGTACGCCGACTACTTTTTTCGAGAGCATGAAGTTCATTTTAATTCATTCATCATGCATATAGTAATACATTATATATGTACACTACACAAAGATTCGACAATCAATCATGGGATACAATCCTTAACTAACATAGCAAGGTGTTAGTTATATCAATTTACTCCTAGGCCTTGAGGGTTATACCTCACTATGCCTTGGTTACTTATTCATAACTCACCCACTCTCTCGGGTTACTTGTTCTTAATCTCACCCATTCTCTTGGGTTACTCATTCTTATACTCACCCATTCTCTTGGATTATTTTACTTTATCCCACCAACACTCTTGGGTTACTAATACTCAAGCTCTTGCAGTTCTCGAGACACTACAGGTCTCCTACGTCACGCTTGTTCCTCTTAATACTTACTTAAGCCAAAACACATGGCTCTTGGAACTCTCTCTTAGTTCCTACTACTTCACATAGGTCCGACTACTCTCGGACTTCTCACATTCCCATGCACCCCTCTCTCGGAGTTATAACATAATATGTATATTAGTCTAGGAGCATCACTCTCGATGTTCCTAATGATTTTGGGGACATTACTTAAGTTCGGGTAATGTTAGGTTTCAGGGTTACCCTTACATTTCATATACTTATACTTTCGGTTATTTTCTTATACCGAGTATAATCCTCATATAGGAGGTCGACCATGTCTCAAGGAGTTAATTGATCCCTTAGGTCTCTTTTACCTTTCTTACAAGTTCACATCTTTGAAATTTCTATAATTCTCTAGTTGGTGGTTCATGTACCTTTCCATATTCATTCATTTCGTGGAATGTTATGGGTTGGTTTTCTAACCGTTACCGGGTGCTTACTCTACCCGTACAACTCTCTCACAAACTAGTGAGTTCATAAGTTTACGATATCGTTGTTCTTAAATCGATAGTATGTGTGTTTGCACGTTTTCGTTATTTACGATACGACCCGATCTACGAGTCTAGCCAATCGTCACTCATCTATGAGTCGGTCTAACACGAAGTTAGACCACACCGGCATACAAGCATGTTAGCTCATACAACATATAACAAGACATACATAATCAAACAATGGATTATTTTCATGCTTTAGTCTTGATTAAGCCGGCACACAAACACACAAATAAGAGTAACTCGGTTAGCAAACGGGGCATGAGAAAATCATACCTTTCACCGGGGTTTTACTTTTACCGTGTCATCTCACCATGCTCGGTTCACACACGTGATCCTCTGATAATGTTCCAAACATTATTATTAATACTAAGCTCATACGGTACATAATTAAATGCTACTCCCGTACTTACCCCGTTGTCCCGTTAACTCGGTTTTACTCTTGTTAATTTGAGCTTTTACTTCACATTGACTCCTAACACTTGTTTACACTTCTTAGGACCTTTACTAGTCACCAAACAAGGCCTAAACATCATCTAAAACCATTACCATTCACTTCCCCATCATTAGGACACTTTAAAACACTTTCTGGCAAGTTTTTACATTGGTCCGGGTTTGTGTCCGGGGTTACAAACCCGGACCAGACACGGAAATAAGTTTTTGGCCACTTTTACATGTGGTCCGGGTTTGTGTCCTGGGATATAAACCCGGACCAACCCCTGGAATCACTCTCTGGTGCGTTTTTTATGTGGTCCGGGTTTGTGTACCGTTTTGTAAACCCGGACCACCCCTGGAACTGTCACAATTTACAGGTTTTGATCAGTTTCAACCCCTAATTCACCTCTAATCATTCCCTAATCATTCCACATGTTTTCTACATGTTTAAACACCTTAAAACATGCTCTAAACCTCCTCAAAACATAGGTTTATACCTTACTCAAATTCTTGCTCAAATTCACTAATTTTTCACTCTCTTGTTACATTATGCACAACAGTGCATTTAAAACCTCTTTGATGTTTCATAACCTTTCACCAACCTTACCACATTACTTAATGACCACTCCAAATCATTCCTAGTCAAATGCATTCTCTAAAGCCCAAGTCCAACTCTTGTTTCACAAGTTAAACACCATAGTTCAGTACTGGCAAACTTAATGACTTTCCTTCTCATTTATGCTACGATTTAGCATCCACCCTTCCAGCTTTCATTCTCAAGTTCATGGTTGGTTTATCCACTCATTACACTTCCATTTACTCCCAGGCATGCATGGTTCACCAACCTCTCATCAACACCTTAACACTCAGTTTTCTACCGAAAATTCGCCATAACCCGGCTACTTCTCTAACATTGCCCAAAGCTCATTTCATCACATAACTCATCCTAAAACTAGCCAAACCCATCATGGGTTCTACCAGCACACAAAATTCATTCAAAACTTCATAAAAACAACACAAGGCAATAACCTAAATTACTTGGTCCAAGGCCCATACATCACAATCAAATTCACAATTCTCTCTTTTCACTACAAGGCACACTTCCAACTCAATTTGGTTCATTATTAATACCATTTTGGGTTCATTCAATTTATTAACCCATCCCAAATTCTACAAGCATTAAGATAGGCTTCAAGGTAGGTCATTACCTTGCATTCTCAAGCCTCCTCTTTTCAATCCCCTTGCTTCTCTTCCTTTATTTCCCCTTTCTTCCTTCATCTTTCTCTCTCTATTCCTTGATTCTTAACAGGTCAAACAGCCCAAGCTGGCCAGCCCAAGAACAAACACTACTCAATACATAACTCCCATTTTAACCTAGATTTTAAAGGAATTCTTAAGCTTTAAGAAGGCCTTACCTTGAAACTTCTAGGAGGAGTTCTTGGATGGCAAAGATAAAAAAATTCCAGCCCTTGATGTAGATTAAAAACCGGCTGGACATGGAAGAAGAGGGAGCTCAACGTTGGAATTTCCAAAAATCAAAGGAAGGCTAGAAAATGAAGGTCTTTGAGCCTACTTCTTACCTTAAAGTAACAAGGGATGATGGAGACCAAAATGCTCTTCTTCAAGCTCCAAAACAGCTACAGCCATGGTGGTGAAAATGGAGGTCTTCCAATTTTGAAAGGTGGAGAATGTTCCTTGAGATGAGAGGAACTCAACGGTATGATTTTTGTGGAGTTTGGAGTTAGTTTGTGTCTTGAACAAGAGGAGAGAAGAGGAGCTGGTGGAGAGCTTGGCAAATCGCCATTGGAAACCAGACGAGAGGAAGAAGAGAGCTCTGGTGGGGAGGAGCGAAACGTGAGTGAGAAGGAGAATGAGAGGAGAGAGAGGGAAAAAGGAACTTTATCACTTTTTACTTTTCCACCTTTATTTTCTTTCTCCTCTTCCTACTAGCTAGCTAATTAATTATAAGAGAGGGGGATACTTATTTGACTAATAAAACCGGCCCCCACTAAATTATTACGCTGGAGCGTTTTTCGTCTTTTACAGAAAACGCTCGTTATTTTACCCGGTTTGGCACTATTCATTAAATCGGGCATGTTTTCCGGATTTTTCTCGTTTCTTTATTTTTAATGGTTATTAAGCTTCCATTAATGCTTAATTATAGTTATATAGTAAATAATTTTTACGGGTCTATTTGACCACTTATAGTCACGTTTTCGGGTTTTCTCGAAAAACATGCTTTAAACTCCGTTAGCGTTTTAATCCATTATTTGGATCCGTTTTCTTCAGGAATCATTCCCGTATACTAATTAGGCCTAACTAAGCCTTAGGAATCCATCTCGGACCCTAACCGAGGTCTTATACCTCCTATACTCATTTAATGCGCGTTTTAGCGTTTTTAACGTTTTTCGCGTTTTCTCTTTTCATTTGGTTTTATTCTCTTTACCAATACTATTTAGGAACCATTAGGCCTTTAATAATCATATTAGGATAATTTAATCACCAATTTTAAGTCCGGGGTATTAAAATCTACCCCCCTTAAGAACTTTGTCCTCAAAGTTGGTGAATCTAAACTTGTTACTCTCATGGGCGTACTATGCCAAGGTTATAAGACACGTATAACCTTACAGACTCCACAAGTCAGACTCATTTCACACTACATATACCACACACATATCACAGCATGTATAGCAATCAAAAATACTCTTTGTGTTCTCTCCATGGAATCGGTCCGAAGACAAGATGGCACTACATCCTCGAATCCATATTGAGTAATACACTACTGATCCCTCAGGTACCGGTCATGTTGAACACTTATGCTTTCTGGCTCACGGCCGTTTCATGACAATTGGGCACTTACTCTCTCTGGCCCACGGTCCCTTTGGTTCTGATCAAAACGTTACACATATACATATCCTTAGGCACTCTGGTTGACTCACTCAACACAAGACATTCTCAGGGTACTCTCCCTGTCCCGCTGCCTTTGGAAAAATCACACACTGTCACCGCCCCAACCGGTCACTTAGGACCGCCGCACGTACGGTGCAATGGTTTCAAAACCATTTTTCGCCTTCATGCTCGAAGGAAGATCCTTTTTCAAATTCTGTTTGAAAATTCTTTTTAAAACATCACACAACTCCAAATCCGGTTTATGGTAGTTGCATCTTTTCTTAGCGTGATTACTTATGACCACTTATAGGGAGCTTCAAGAATCATCCAACCCTGATGTGATCAGCATCAGTGTTGAACTATCCTTCCACCCCAATTTGTGTTCGGTTTCCCTTGATCGCTAGCAGATGAAGTTCCACCTCCCACGTCAGTTTCAAACAATCATAGTCAAACATTTTCGTTTTCTATCTTTTACTCTTTCTAGTCATATTCATAAGACAATCCATTGATTTATCTCTAATTCCTAGAACTTAGGTCATTCGTCATTCTCAATTTATTTTGCTTACTTTACCTAAGCAAATCATGGCTCATTTTCTCAAATTGTTACTCAATTAAAAACATACAACATACAGCTCCAAAGGATGGAACTCACTCCATCAATCATTCTCAATTAAACCTCTAGGCTACTCACTTCCTACTGGGTTATACACCGGTTTCATACCGACTCATACTCATAATATCTCATGTCTAATCTCAATAGACATATACTATAGGGATTCTCATTCCCTAGGAGTTTCTCTACTCCTCTTTTCATAATTATTATATACGTGTTACTCGCATCTCTCATGCGCAATAACCATAATTACACAATGAATGGGTACATATGTTTATGTAACATAAGTTCCCATCATCAAAATAGTTTCTTTTATGCTATGCACATAGTAGTTTACGCACCTATACGTAAAACATACTCTAAGCGGTTTCTCGCCCTACCCCCTTAAAAGGGGTTACGCCTGCGTAATCGACCATATGTTATTACTGAACATTGGTTCACTAATTCAGACACCATGAAGTGTTTTAACTTCAATGTGGTTAATTAACTCATAACCGGGTTCGGTTCTAGCCTCTAAGGCTTCAAGGCGTTTATGGTTAGCCATTTACTCACATTTGCCAGGTATACTTAACCTTTGAATTACGGCCCACTAGCTTCTGCTGCGTGACCTGATAACTAGAGCTTAATTCGCCCTTTTTGGGTATTCTCCATGTATTATCCACTCTCTTTTTATCCCTATTTGTCTTGGGAATAAGGGTTTCTCAATCGTCGCTTGGTAGCTCTTACCGTGTGAATTCGATGGGTTATAGATTTTCTCTCTAGTTCTCTGGAAATCTATTTTGTATAGCACTGTATACCTTCGTGATTATTCATTTACTTTTTCTGACTTATTGTTGGATGAGGTTGAGCTACTACTCAGTATGTAGTGCTTCCTCGTTTAATAGTGGCTCTAAATTATGTTTGCTCATCTTTTATTATGCATCGGTCCTAGGGCCTGTGGGTTATGGCCCACGTTCTTCGTGCATCTTTGGCCAACGGCCGCACGGTTATTCTCTAGATTCTCGCTCAACAGGCTTTGTTGACATTTCACAAATTCCTAGCTACCCCACAAGATCATTACTGCACAAGTGCAATACCAAAACACTCAGTCCTACAGAGTGCAGAGGCGTAAACCCTTGGTAGTAAATCTCTTATGTGATAGGAATGAACATGTTTCCTTTACCATCTTTTCTCATCAACTTCATATCGTTATCTGGCTATACTCTTACAACAGTCGCTTGTTGCGTACCATGTTCTTACTTGTTTACATTGCATCCGCTACTACTTTAACTTCCGCTCATGCACTCCCGTCATCTATACTATAGCTTGCCATTCACTTGGCTCGATAGAATACACTACTCTTTACATCTCTGTGCACTCCTTGCGCATTGTTCACTCTACAATTCGTATTGCACATGTACTGTATTTACTACTTAACCGATTACTCTCTCGGTTTCCTTCCACTGCTATCAAAGCCTTTCTATATACTGTCTCTATTTGAATTACTCCTTGGCAATAAACACATGCTCAAGTTTCACTACACCGCTCTAGCGGTTTCACATCACATACTTAGGTGGTAGCCTTTCTCTGGAGGATTCACGCAATTGCCGCTCCCTAGGTCCCACAACAACGAGGGGTATCCCCATTGTAAGGAAGTGGTTCATTCTCCACTGTTTCTCTTATGCCTTTATGCATAGGTTTGCAACGTTTAGATCTACGAGTTGTAGTTAGTTTTCCGTCTTACAAGCCACCTTGCCATGAGCTATGCTCTGTGCGGCTGTTTATACAGTTTCTGCTTCTCCGTACTTCATTAAATGGTTTGGAGGTATTGCGGGGCTCTTGATATGGTTCCCTCATCACGCTTCCGTACATGGAAGGCCCTTTAAGTATCTTGATATTAAATCATGCCCTCTAGCTATTTAGGGTATCTCGTGTTACGTGGGATCCCTTGGGGTTCCACCCGTTTGTTCGCTTTACCCTTGTGTTCTTAACACAATATCTCGTTCAACTATTGTTGACTCCGGCACCCTTCACGGATTGCTCCCGGGTGTTACTGAGTTGCACCACTACTTCTGGCTTGAACTCATGGGTATGTTCAGTTCCTTACCCCGTCTTGCGGTTAAATACTTTAACTATCCCGTTTAGGGTTGTAACGTCTCCCGTTATTGGCTAGACCGTTGATTCTTTCTCCTTTACCATCTTGGTCAGGCCATTAACCTCTTCAGTGAGGTATGCTGTGGGAATTCTATCCCGTTCATCAAACATTAATATGTTCATGTTAGGCATTCGTCGTATTGTTTACGCTGGTATTCATTCCAGTTATCATTTGTCTCCTTCAAGGTACCTGAGACATATCCAATGTTTATACTTAATACTTTGCGCTTCCCGCACTTTTGATTCTTTCACCCTCCACTTATAGTGGGTTATTGACTCCTTTCACTTTATAAGCTTGTTTGGGTTCTTTGATCGTTCGAGGTGTCCAACTGTTTGGTTTGAACTTATCTTATGGTCCGTAGTATGGAGTGGGCTACTTCCCGTGTTCCGTACTCTACCTGTATACATACATGGAGTATCTTATTGATACGTTACCACTTACCTGACTAACTCATAACTGGTCTGTCAGGCTCGCAAGCTCATTCGGAGTGCGGCCGTCCCATGTCTCGTTTGTGTACACTAGTAGTGTCGGTCACATGCCTAGGTGAAGTATTCTGTTGCCAACTCCTCTTATATCGTCCTATGATAACTTACCGTGGTTCTCTAGTTTGGTTTTAAAATTTGGGGGTTTTGGAAAATTCTGCGTTTTGAAAGAAAAATTTGAGTTTTGAAAATAAAATCTTCACGATATTTCAATGCCGGTTGCTTCTTACCAGATCTAGCTTCTCACCGACTAGTACTCTCTTCAATACAGAGGTCAGGCCGTTAGGCCTTTCCAAGGTTTCGTTTCAAAATTCTTAAGGTTTGTTGTACTATATTGGCTTCTCTCGCCAACTTGGTACTTTGCTAAGTACTTCTTGATTGCTAGTGTTCCTCTTAATAGTCCTATTGTTACTGCACTTGCCGTGGCAAGTGCGCGGTACAGGCGGTTTTTGGGTTAACTCATACTGGTCACGGTATTTTTCACATTTGTTTTCGGTAGCCTTGTCGGCTCTTCCTTTGATCCTTTAGTTGGATCACTACTC
>CM041776.1:220710019-220743701 GCA_023374045.1 Limonium bicolor | reverse complement strand
TGATAATATATCCACTCATACATAAGCTCTTCATTTAATATATTAATTCATCTTCCAACATACTTCAAATTACATATTATATTTACATAAGTGTAACACTCCAATATTTCTTATAATTCAAGGTTATTACAAAGTTATTTAAACTTATACTAACTTTTACTAGCTAGTATTTTAACCCAATATTGAATGTCACATAATGACATGTTGTATCATATTATAAAACTCCTCTAAGGTTCTATATATTCTCACATATACCCTTAACTTTCCATAATTTGCATTTTCACCCCACTTTGTATTATATCTTGTCACCTTATATAATACCATGTGTTATAACATTTTTATATTGAATATTTATAACCCCCAAAGTCTCCAATATTTCAGAACAGACCCTATGTTTTCCAGATTTCTCATTTTCCTCCATACTTTTGGAAATTACCAAATAACCCCAAATGTTATCGCATTGTTACAATTATATTCATATATCTTATATTATGATATTTATACTCTTATATTTGTATAACCTATGGCTATACTATTCATTTATAAATTTCCAAACAGACCCTTGTCTGTCCATCATTATTTCTTAACTCCCACAAACTTTCTTTATTACCAAAGGCCCCTTTTATTACTTAAACTTTACAAATGATATATATTAAACTATATATTATACATCTACTTCATTTTTACTCCAAATCAGCCTCCGAAAATTCCCAACAGACCCTAGTCTGTTCTAAATGTCATTTTAGCCCAGAATATCGGAAATTACTATTTCACCCCATATATTATGTATTTTTTTCCATTTAGCTACATGATTTAATATAAGGTGGTAATTAAATTATTAATCACCTAATTTGGTTAAGCCCTCTTATATGGTCAGTGTTGACCTCCCAACACTGCCTTGACCCCAAAGTTCCAGTATTTACGATTCTTACCCAATTTTTAAAATAATTACAATTTAACCCCAAACTTTGTTAACTTTTACAATTTTCATTTATACTCATTTGAAAACCCAACTTTCGGGTATATTCATCTACATCACTCAAATTTTGTTTATTTACAGCTTTAACCCCCAAACTTTATATTAAGTATATAAATTACTTTAAATGTAATTTAAACTTTAAATAACTTAATAAAATGGCCTAATGACATGACCTTATTACACACTTGAACTAGTGATATAAAAGTACACTTAAATGTCTTTAAAAATGCTTTAAATTCTTGGCCTCACTCACATATTTTTGGTAATTACAAATTTCACCCCATAATGTCTTAATTTGACAATTATGTTATTTAATCACTTAAATGGTTAACCAAAGTTGTCTATAACACTTCTTAGTCATTTTAGGGTCAAAATTGACCATTCTCATCAGTCCACTCATGGTAATATATTGCATAACTTAAGAACACTTTAATATGTTAAAAATGACATTAAGGTTTATACCTTGCAATTTTGATGTCAAACACTTAAGTTCCTCCACGCCAGCTTGACCATATAGCATAATATAATGATAACTTAGGTTTTTACACTTAAACCATAGTTTAAAAGTTGATTAACCAAGATTTAGGGTTAGGTTTATACTTACCCTTGAAAATGACTTTCTTTAGGTTTTCCCCTTCCTTGCTTATTCGTGGGAGTTTGAAGGGGTTTTGTTCAACCTCTTGACATGCATTAAAAGCAAGAACAAGGTATGATTATGCTCTAAACATAAACTAACCATAAGAAGGAATTATAAGTCATGAAACATGAATTTTTAAATGTGAAATTACCTTAGAATATCAAGCTTCCCAAGGGTGTCTCTCAGCCTAAATTTTAGTAACTATTGTAGAGTGTTAAACCTCTTCTAAATACATGCCAAAATGGCTGATAAAAACTCAGAACAAGGCTTAGAACACTTACCCTTTGAAAACTCCTTAAATGGAGTTGTATGGTAGAAATCGGCCAACCCTTGGATATTTTGAAAACGATACTGAATGAACATGTAAAGGGGAAGATAGTGAGTGAAATAACTCAAGGAATCACCCATTAAAAGAGTAGAAAGGAAGGTAGAGTCTTAAAACACATTTTTACCTTAAGAAGTGATCTTGTCTTTCCTTGCTCCAAATGTTGATTTTCAGCCAAAGTTGAGGGTGTTATTGCAAGAGGAACTCGTAATGATTGAGAGGTGGAAATGGGTTGGAAGTTAGTTCATTGGATAAGCCTAGACAAGATGAAGAGAATGGTATATAACATGACTTAAGAGCTTACCTTATGCTCTTGTAGTTGGATTTCTTCAAAACTTTCTCAAGAACTCAACAATGTCTGAAATTGAGAGAATGAGAATGCTGGCACATGTTTTGAATAGTTTGGGATGAAAGAGAAAGGCACAATTTGCTTTTAAGGAAAGGAAAGTCATAAAAGGAATATTCTTTGGATGACTAGGCAAGTTCCTTAAGATATTTATGTTATAATTTGAAAGGTGGCATGGCTGGAAATAGGTTTTGCCACCCACATTAATCAGCCAAGGGAAAATATGCATGTCTTTTGCTTCATTTGTAACATTATGACTTATAAGTTGTACACTTGCACTTATTCCATGTGTTAGTTGTTACTAACATGATTCCTTGTCCACCTCATTAGGCTTCCACCCATATAGGGTATTTTGGGGGGTCTTTCATTGATCATTTACCATGCTAGGTAATTAAAACTTAATTTGGCACTATTTGGGTACTATTCACAAATGAGTGCCCCAAATATTTGATTTTTTTTTGAATCTTTGATTTAAGCTTTCTAATGTGGTACATTATAGTACATTAGTAAAACTTGATGTAAAAAATCCCCTAAAACCACCCAAAACCCATTTCTAAGACAATTTCTCAAAAACATGCTTTAAGGAGTTTTAAAGCACATTTTATGTTTTAATATGTTTTTGAGCTTGGTTTTCTGTGGGAATGGGTTTATTATGATCATACCTTAGTTATAAGGTTTGGGGATCCACTTTTGACCCTAATTAAAGTCATACAATCTCTTAGGTTTCTTAAAGCATATATTTGGCTTTAAGTGATTTTAAGGCATGTTTTTGCTCTTTAAGGTCTTAGATTGTTCCGCAATGGTATTAATATGTTTTATAATCTTATTATACCATTATTAAATTATATAATCATGTTTTAGTAGTTAGGGGTATTTCACTATTGCTTCGATGATGCTACCTTCTAGTCTACATCTATTCTTCATTCTACCCTTCACGATCCCACGTATCGTTCAAAGGATACATGTAACATAAGCAGACCAGATCACATAGTTTGATCTCCCGAACAATATGGACTAATAAATGCACCATTACGTCAATGAAATATGGTGGGAAATACATCTCAAGCTGGCATATTGTCACAACAATTTCACGCTGTAGATCATCGAGGGTGTCTGAGTCAATTTCCTTACAGCGGACAATGTTGAAGAAGAAACATAATTGAGTTAGAGCATTTCTGACATTATCTGGCAATATCCTTCAAATTGCAACTGTGAGAAGATGCAACATTAACACATGATAATCATGGGATTTCATGCTTAATAGCTTCAAATCCTTCATCGACACTATGATCTTCTAGTTTGAAGAGAACTCAGATGGTACCTTCAATGAGTGCAAACATTTGCAAAAACTAATTTTTTCACTCTTAAAGAGAGTATATCAAGCAGGAGGTAGCTATGTCCGTTTCTCATCCTCTTTTAGGTGCAATTTTTACCGTATGCGAAACTCTTGCATATTTCTCCTCACCTTCAATTCATCTTTCGTCTTGCCGGGTACGTTGAGTAAAGTACCACTCACTGCCTCACTAATGTTCTTCACAATGTGTCATGAAACACTTTTCACTTACTCTATATTTCCCCTTCAGTTGAGCAAATTAAGTACAGTCATCAATTTTGTGTATTTAACGCACGTAGGGTACAACATTGTCTTTGATGCTTCCAAAAACCTTTGATACTCATCTGGCCTATCAAAAAAGTGTTTGCAATGTTTTCGAACCTGTCATCCATTTACTCATCATGGTGAGTGGTCTCACTACCATGGACTCCTGAATTACTTAGCGGTTCCGACTCGTTGACGGTGTGGAAGGGGTGGTCAGTTCTTGTGTAAAGTGGATCATGATTGTATAATGTTGAAGCACTATCTTCAATATTTTCTTCATGAAAAGTCCATCTTCTGTAATGTGGCATGAATCCACTAGTCTTAAGATGAAATTTGATGTCCTCAATGTCTACATATTACCTTACGACCCCACAGTCAACACAAGGATATGCAATTTTTACCGCTTTTGTTTTGCCTTGTGTTGCACTACCGCTTTGAGAAACTCTTTTAGCTTCTCGTCCAAGTGATCCCCCTCGATCAGCATACATCCAGTCACGCTCCATTCTATACGGGAAAACAAAACGTGTATAAGATTTGTCTTACTTTAAGTAAAATGTATCTGTAGTTTCATCTACATTTGTATATAGAGCTTGTTTCTACTGGATTGATATTTCATGATATCTCACCCAACTCTAATGTTCCAACCAACCAAACTAACCTAGCCTAACTCCAAGGTTCCAACCACACTACATAGCATAACTCTAACTCTACGTTCCAACGTAACTAACCTAGCCTTACTCTAACAATTACAACACAAGTAATTAAGATAGTAGTCATTTAACATCAACAAATCATTGCATTTTTAAAACAAAAACTAAATTTCAATTACTTACTTGTTTTAAGAATATATAAAGGGGAAGCTAGGAGAATGCTTTGAAGATGGGCAAGGAAAGTATTAGTTCTAATTTGATAGAATATTTAGTGAGACCTGACAAAGAAAAGTAAAGATTGTTATACACAAAACAACAAATAAAATAATTAATAAGACTAATATTATTCTAGAAAAACTTCGGCATGACCTTTGCGTAATCGTGCTAATCCCATGCTTATCATTAAGCATTCACCAATCTCTTATTTACAACGACAACAAAATTCAACTGTTGGCAGCAACCATCCTTAATCTTAATCACTCGAGATTAACCATAACCACTTTTTTGAAATTTAATTAAGCAAACAAACATTGTCACTACTTGCCATTTCACCAGCAAATAATGACTAATTATAACATCTCTATCACATTTTCTATGCTAAAATTATTTTCCTAATAACTAGCAGAAAATGAAGAGGACACAATAGAGCATACATATTCTTTCTACGCCATTTAGCGTTGCAAAATTACCGTGATTGAAGAGGATGTAGAGACTATTTAGTTACAGTATATTACTTGTTCCCAAATGATAATAAGAAAAAGCCCCTTCTTCAATTTGACATGCGAGTGATGTAGATACTTCTAACCACTTTTTAAATTTACATGTTACCTATAGGACCTAATGAAAACACATTCGAAATAAACATATTTTATGAATTCCGGCATTTTAAAGTTTCTTGTAGGCAGGCAGTTCTTCATATATATATATATGCTAGCTTTATTCAACCGACGTCTCTGATTTTGTTTTATGCCGATCGACAGTTCAAACTAATGGAGCCTTAATCACTGAAAGGAACACCTTGATTAACAATAATATTCTTATTTATGATATGCATGCATCTGGAAAACGGTGGCTTGTTGCTTATCAATATTATCTCCATGCCCCCAGTATGATCCAGTAAAATATAGTGACGCAATTCTCCGAGATGTTCAATTGTGACGGTACTCTTTTTGCGTTCAAAATTCAACCCTCAGTGGATATAGTTTAATTTACCTTGAAAATGATGTACTAACTAATTTACGCACGTACGTTGTTTTGGTAATAAAAGTTGTCATTATAAATACCCGCCTCGCGCATACAATTCATTGCACAAACAAGTAGTGAGAAAAAAGAGCTAGCGTATTGAAATGGCTAAGGGTGGAAAGCTTATGTATCTCCTGGGAGTCACCCTCCTCTTCCTCGTCCTTGCCCACCGAACCACTGGTATATCAACGTTTGAGTTTGATTTTTTTTTTTTTAAATTCACCTACTAGCTATTGTTGTTAATATGAATGCATGTTTGTTAATATGAATCTATACATCGATCTATTTATAATAAATAAATGATGTTTTTTTTTATTTTGAATTAACTCAGACTTTAATATATAGTTATATATGTTGCATGCAGCAATTGACAATGAGGAGGAAGCTATGGTTGAAAGCAACGATCCTCAAGGTTATCCATCATTCGAACATATGTTATGTTTCTGTCATTTAATGCTCTTTGCCTCAAACTAATTACAATCTTTGTGTACGTAGCTACTGTTGAAGAGAGTGACCCAGAAGCTTGCTTTTGGAGAACTATTGGACGCTGCATCTCACCTGTAAGCTGCCGCACAAGATGCAGCCGTAGGCGCCGTAGATTCAGATGTGTTGTGCGCAGTCGCATTAGAGTCTGCCAGTGCTTATTTTGTTGAACCGCCCAGCATAGAATAACAACCCAATAGTACTATTATAATAAGAATAAGAAGTGAACATGGAACTTCGTGTAGGCTTTTTTTTCCTCTCTAAGTTTTTACCCATCGAGTTTTGCTTAGAAAAGGTTTTAATGAGACCCATTTTAACCTCACCCGCCCGATTTCGGGTTTTTTAATATTTGGCGAAAGTCGTACTTATAATAATAAGAATAAGAAGGTAAATTACTAAAATATTAGGTATATTTATACCTATTTAATAGCTAATACCTTCCCTCCCTTGGGTTGTGGTTAAATCATATTTCTACCTACGTGTACGTGTGCAAGACAAGCATGGAACTATTGTATCTATATCACTTAAATAAAGCATCGATCCATGCATGAAATATTATCATACCACATGTTTTAATGTGCGCAGTTGCAGTATTTAGTAATGATGAATATGTTCTTTATATCTTTTTAAATTCGTTGTATTGCAACTTCAACTGTTTGTTTTTTGAAAGTCCACCATCGATTCGATTTTATAGCTGATCCGATCAAACCCAAAAATATGCATGACTAACCATCCAAATAAGCACAAAAACTAAATTAGTCACGACTAGGGGTGTTTATGGAAAATCGGAATCGTCAAATCGAAATTCGAACCGATGAAACTGAATACCTGATTAACCAAAGTGGTTTGTCGGTTCCGGTAACTGAACCGTTTAATTTCACGGTTCCCGTTCCGGTTACGATTATTGATTTTAAGGAATCCGGTTAAACGGAAAAAGTATTTTAATTTATTAATTTTTTTAAATTTTTTTAGTATAACTATAAAACTATATGGTTAATTATTAGATTTACGAAAAATAAATGTACAATCATAGTTAATGGTTAGAATAATACTAAATCTAATAAAATCTTACCAAAATTGACAGTTAACCGGTTTAATACAGCACAAAACTGGTAAAACCGCACATTTTGTTTACTGATTATAAGAAAAAAAAACACATAAATTTACATCATATCAGTTAACCGTTAAACTGGTAAAAGCACACTAAAATCGACGGTTAACCGGTCCGGGTTAACCGCTTCTAAATGAACCGGTTACGGTTATCAAATTTGACTAACCAAATATCCGATTAACTGATTATGAACTCCCCTAGTCATGATGGAACGTAACACCAGACAGGCTGGGAAGTCTCGCAGTATGTCGTGCAAGTATCTCATATTTGGCCCCCACCGCACCAAGTTTGTTTTCTGAACAACATTGATGAATGACTTGTAAAATCCCAAAGATCTACTTGCAGCCTTTGTTTTTTTTTTCTTTAAGACAGGGTTTTCTTTTTTATTGTCTATTCAAAGCAAGTTTCAGTAGTCATACTAGTCCTCCTTAACACTACTAATACTGAATATGAATAAGAATATTATAGTTATTATTTATCATACCTCTAGACACTTCTGAATCAAATGAAACATGTCCACTTTTAACAAAGTCCCACCTTTCTCTGAAAGATCATAATGTCTTCAAAATGATGTCCATGAGTGGGAGATAATAACACTAGTAGTTCGGTTCGTTGATGAATACTCTCATGATAAGGCTCACGGCTTCCCATGAGTCTGGTCATTTGGGCCTGAGGAGTGAGAGTATACTCTACCCTAATCCAACAATAATTTCTCTATTGTGTGTCGAAGCAGAAGATTACAATAAAATGGATCCTACAATTTAATCAAAATATTAGAGGACAATATAAAAATGTATATTAATAGATAAGACAAATTAAACAATTATAGAAAGCATGAATTAACCAAAAATTTGTGTAAAGGTATGGGTTGACAGATTCGACACTTATGATCGGTCCAATTGAAGTAGTACCCTCATGGTTGGGATTGATGGAGGATCATTATGATCACTGGGCGGTGAAAGGATCAGGATGATATACTTGGTTGAGTTGCCCACTATTGCCGTAATTCAGCGATGACCTCATGCTTTCAACTACTCTCTCGCATTTCAATCATCATACAATATGGTCCTCATATGAGAATGTGGGTCTTTGACTATTCCCTTTTCTTGACCCAGATTCCAAAAACAATATGTATTGAAATATTAACCCCCTAAACCCACCGCTTGCTCTAGATGATCTTTCTTTCCTAGGGCATAAGACAGTTGATCATCATGTCTCTCAGGGGTCCAAGTCCGTTGCGTGACTTACTCATTCACCCCATCGTACTAAGTTAAATGTATATAAGAATCTTACCATAACAATAAAATAACTTGTGAAAGTGAATTTGAAGACAATTAAAAAACGAGATGACTTACAATCTGTCCAATTTTCTTCACCTTCTCAAAAGGATACTTACGTTATAAATTTTGGAGTCTTTCTTTAGTTTGTGCAAGCTTCCGAATGTAACACCCCACTCGATAATCTCGTAATAATCACTCTCGTATATTCCCTCACGTAGCTAATTATAGATGTCTCACAGCGGAAGTTAAACTACTTTAATCCTCACTTGGGTGTCACATGCCATTACTACTCCTCTCATGCGAGTAAAGAAGCATAACCGAGATACAACAATTAACAACCACAACCCACCGCAGTGATAAACGAGATATTTATTACATAATCCTACATACAAACCAAAACCTATGACAAGTGAGCATTTAAATAACTCTGTAACACCCCTACCGTTAATCCTATGCTTACCGTCCATTCATCCCATATTTCTATCAGTTCGCAGCGGAAGACTACTACTTACTACGGCGGGTGGTACAACGCCGCTAACCGCCATACGGCTAGCTAGGCTTACTTTACATACAGTGACAGTCTGATGTTCAAAGCATAACCGAGCTACTACCTTATTTACTAAATACCAATTACCGAATACTTACGTAAATGGATTACCGAGTACAAAAGTATATTCAATTTACATCCTTTCCCAGTTTACCAAAAATAATGAGTTTCTACAACTACTCATCTATACCCCAATCCAGTACTTTCACTACCCAAAGGGTGTACCCCATGGTACACCGGCTAACCAGAAACCTACAGCCGTGTACTACTTAGTACACCATTCATAATTCATTGTTTACAATCCAAAAGAAGACAAAAGGAAATAGAACTAAGTCTTCAACATCCTCACCCTTCTCGTGTACCTGCATTCATATCAAAAACATCGCCCCAAGGGGCTCAGCAAAAGCTGCGCATGACTTCGCATATACCGCGTGCTAACAAGGCACGCCGACTAATTAAGGTCAAATAGGGCATGCGGTTCATTTTTAACACACATACATGCTTTGCATACAACATACATGCATATACAATACATTACACAATTCAAGACAACAATACAACAGTGCACACAATACTTACCTGCGCAATGTTCCAAGTTACGCATCCGGTTAATCGAATGATTATTACTCTTTTACTCATTACACAATGCTTATTCTACTTTTTACTTACTTACTTACATTTACTTACTTACTCATTCTTACTTACTTACTCATACTCATGTTAAGTCGGTATGACCTCCGGCCCGGGGACTACACCGTCCCACCACCGGGATTTACTTGACTCCCCAATCCGGGATGCTACCCACTTAAGGGATTTGGGCCACGGACAGTTTAAGAGTCAGGACTTGGATCCAACCTCTTGTGTCTCCGCATCCTCACGCGTGGCCGAAACTATATCGGACTTCTACTCATTCCAATTTAATTACCAATTTAAGTTAGATTGTTTAGCTTGTTAGGATCAGTTAGAAGTCCAATCACAAACACATTCGGCACTCACATACAATATATCATACATACACACACTCATATCATCCATACATTTCATGAATTATACAAACTAATGATTTAAAGAAAACATTCACTAAGATACAACACTACATATTCACAGTAAGCAATAATAACTCCGATCCGTTTGTGCATTATCTTATTTGTGATCAATTAGCACACAACACCCAATCAGAGTAACCAAGGTAGCATACGGGGCATGAGAAATTCATAGCGTTCACCGTTGTACTTGTATCCGATGTTCCTCCGTGTTCACAAATCAAATCCTATGATATACATACAATCGAGTGATTAATCTAACTATCATTAACTTAACTCGATTACTTTTTCTTTCCTAACTCATACTTACTACATCTTTACAATGCTTATACTATCATTACCATTCACTTCCTCACCTAATACCCATTTAATGCACTTAGTTTACAAGTTTTTGTTGGTCTGGGACCTTATCCAGGTCTTAAGTCCCGGACCAACACATGGTCCAACTCTCGGCTACTTTATTGGCATGGTCCGGGTCCTCATAAGGACTTGAGTCCCGGACCAGAGGCAGTTGAACTCTCGGGCATTTTTCCATACATGGTCCGGGTCCTTGTCTTAAGGTAAGTCCCGGACCTTGTAAGCATAAAACTCTCGGCATGTTTTTGTAGGGTGGTCCAGGTCATTGTATGGGACTTAAGTCCCGGACCACCATCTTACTGCAACTCCCGCTATTTTATTCAACTGGTCCGGGACTTAGTCAAGACTTAAGTCCGGACCCTGCTATTAGTTTTACAGATTTTACAGTTTTCTTTATCTGTTACAACCAAACTTTGTCAAATTAATCCCCCATTGTTCCTACACATATCCCACATATTTTAGCACCTAATTAGGCTCCTAAACATGTTTAAATCCATTGCTAAACTATTACTCCTTCTATGCTAATTCACTCACCATTTTCCTCTTAGTTCTCATTTTAGCACTTACCTTATCTTCCTTTAGTTGCATTATGCTACAGATTTAAACTTTCACCTTCCTCATCTTTAGCTCCCTCTTATAATGTCATTTCTAGAGCTCACAATACACTAGCTACCTCTCCTAACCTACCCACTAATCTGTTCCATAAAAATCTGTTACAAGGACATACTCTCACCTAGTTTTCTAGTTGTTAAGTGTTCTAGTTCTAGGTAAATTTTGACATAACCTCCCCTAAAATATTACATTCTCACCACATCATTTATTCACTCTTTGTTACCCATTCACCTGTTTTCAATAGACATCAATATGCAAAGCTCTCATACACAATTTCCAAACACTAAACACTACTAAAAATTCCTGCACACTAAATTCAATTCCCATTAGTTGTGACAGTTTTTAATTGTCTCTCAAGCTTCATTAATAGTTTGGTTCTTCCTCCTAATTACACCACTACTCATCTATTACATTTTTTTTAATATACATTCAAAAGCTACTAAATCTGTTACACAAAATATTTACAAAGCTACACAAGAGAGTATAATTACCTTTGTTCTTCTTATTGTTTTCTTTCTTTCCTCTCCCTTCTTCTTCTTCCTTCCTTTTCCTCTTTTCCCCCAACAGCTATGAAGATTCAAGCTCTACACTACAACCCATTACACACCACCATTCAATTCTAATAGCCCTAGATTACATTAAAGCTTTTAGGTAGATTTCTAGGGTTTAGGAATCATTACCTTGTAGGGAGAGTAGATGAAGCTTAGAGTAGCACAAGGACAATATTTCTACTCCTTCAAAGAGGCCAAAATCGGCTGGGTACAAGAGAGCAAGGAGTTCAACACTTGAATCTTTATTTTGCAAATGAGAGCAAGAAAAGGAAGTGTTTTTGGATTTCTTTTACACTAAACCAAAGAGGTGAAGGAGGGCCTTCTAATGGTGGTCTTGAAGCTCCAAAACAAGAATACCCATGGAGATGAAAGTGTTCGTTTTTCGAATTTTGGAAAGAGGGAAATGTTCCCCTTGATGAGAGGAAGACAATGGTGTAGTTTTTGTAATTTTTGAAGAAGGTTTGGACACCTAACAAGAGGAGAGAAGTGGGTGTTTTTGTGAGTTCTCCATTTTCTCCATTGTTGTCGCCAGCTTAGGGAAGAAGAAGAGAATAGAGAGGTGTGGGTGTTCTGTACGCAGAGAGTGAGGAAATGAGGGGATAGGAGAGAGAGAATGAGGTAGTAAAGTAATGTTACTTTTTGCTTTTTAAATTCTTTTGTCTTTTGCAAATAAGGAGAAGTTTAAGAGGGTGTGTGAGGGGGAAATCAATCTGCTGGCACACACAACCCACATGGGTTTTAAAATTCTATTTACAATATTGGACTCACTAGTTTGGGTTATTTATGTTTCTACCCGACAACTTCCCGTTTTTGACAGTTTTTAACTAATTTCTCGTTTTATTGATTTTATTGGTTCTAAAGCTTCACTAATATTTATTAATGATTATTCATTGACCAATTGTTACGAGTCTATTTGACCCGCTTAAAGTCACGTTTTCCCGGTTTCCTCGAAAAGTGTGCTTTAAGGTTCGTTAGCGTTTTTAATCCTTTTTAAGGGTCCTTTTTCTTCGGGATTTGTTCCCTTATGATTATTTAGACTTAATTAAGCTTCTAAAATATTTATTAGCCTAATTAATCACTATTTTTAATTACAGGGTATTTCAAACTCCCAAGATTAATAATGTACTAAGTGAATTAGTTCTAACATGCGATAAATAAAGGTCGAGGTCATCTACCCACGATCCCGAACTCCGGCGCCAATCCTCAATCACCTGAAAAATAAAATATTGGTGCCCATGGAGGGCTCAGCACTTGGCCATGTATGTTAAACTATGTTGTCCTAGACCCTTTAGGTCACTTAGGTCTATTAGCCGTCTGAACATGAGGTCGATTACAATGCTGGTTCATTTTACATTTTGCATAGACAGCGGTGAATGACATAATTAAGCATCTAGCATTCCATCCACGAAACAATACATACACCACATACAATACTCAACGAACAAAATACAATACACAATACAGTATACAACAAACATTATTCGAACGCGTATTATTTCCACCAGGATAATCGTGGTATTTCCTTTAAATTATGTTAGTCGCCATTAGGTTTTACTCTCCATACCAATAGGCGTCATGTTAGGACAACCCGTAAATACCTTACTGGACAGCAGTCCTCCCGTACACACAAGGTGCTCATTGCCCAGGATCATTCGATCTCGGGGCTTCCACTTGTCTAATAAAGGTGTCCATGAATGGCCTAAGCCATGTGCCAAAAGCGACACCCTTTGTCCAACTGTCTATCTAGGCCCGTTGGAATATAGAGGGAGTAAGTCCGATAGGGACGTTATACTCCGTGATCACCAATGCGCAACCACTAGTCGAAGACTAATTGGGATTTCCATACTATATACCATAAACCAACACTCTCCAATATGCGTTTAATTCTGAACCAACTACCCTAAGTAAAGTATTAGGTCATGGAGAAGTCATTATCGTTATAATTACCTTTGAAGTCTTATATACTTCCCTAGATATGATCTAGGTTATTTCTTGATCGAGTGTAAAGCTCTAGAGACTGGGGAACCCGAGTCTCGTTCCTAAGTGTTTTACTTAGGTTAATTAGGAACAAGTTCTCGAATATTAGTATTCCCATCACATGAGAAATCATAGTAATATTGTCCGAAGACGTCGCGCACATAATAATCGTTTAGCAAAACAAGGAATTAATCCACCACATGCATAGCACACATATCACTCTTATCACATAACCAAACAAAACCCGAACCCGAGGCTTCCCTCAGGGTTCATACCATAGAATCCAACATACCTTACACCGTCGACTGCTCTCGTGGCAACTCCCGCGTAGTCTCTAGTGTTCACAACGCTCGTGTCTACCAACTCCTACCTCTGGTACATATGTTGTTCTAATATCAATATACATATATTTATTTGTACATCTCGAACTTACTTAATCGACTTAGATCAAACTCGTACTTCCATCTCGTAGCTAACCCTTAGTTAATCTCTCATTCAACTCGACGTTCGTTAATCTTAGGGGTTACATTCCAGCTACTCGTTATTCTTTACGAGCGTGTAATCGCTGTTACGATAGTAATACTCGTCACGTGGAAGTTTCGTTCACAATTTGTTTACGTGTTGTCGGGTTGCATGCATGCAGAAATAATGTTATGTGCCCGCATGTATGAAGTCTAAACATTTCTTTATCTGAAATAGTTTACGTAGTTTATTTACGAGCATACGCGGACAGTTACATATACACAAGTACGCATGTATATAGTTGTAGTTATGCGTTGTCGTTTACGCACCCTTTTACGTGCATGTAACATACTGTACATTCGTATATGGTTAAAACGTCATCGTCGTTGTTGTTGTCACGTTTCTACTCGTAATTGTATAATCCCGCAAGTAACTTGCTATCCTTATTATACCCTCATGCCACGTTATAAATTCACTTATTATAATTATAGAGCCCTTCTTGTAATAAAATTCCAACCCTATCTTATGCTTCCAAAATTCGCCAACTTACCCCACCATTTAATGTAAATGTATATATGCATATTGCTCTTTAATAACCCCTTCATAATATATCTTTTCACACTTTAATATAATGTCACATTATATCACCCAAAAGTTTATATTATATTCTTTCCATGTTTTTAAGGCTTCCCAAACAGTCCTTTCTATTTCCGGTAGTCCTCAAGTCATCCCACATGTTTTGTTTATTTACAAAACTACCCCATAATCCATACTTGTTATATTCTTAACCTTAGTAACTTATAATCTAAGATATTCCAACCTTATAATATACATATATAGGTATATATTTTACGAACAGTACGCCCATTTTCTCTTATGTATTTATTCACCCCCCTACATTTCTTTTAATTACACTATAACCCCCCTTTATTTATGAACTTTCATTTAATTACTTAAAACCTTATAATATACACTTAATATATTTTCTTAAATACTAAAACTAACCCATCATTTTCCCTTAATTCACAATAAACCACCCACTGTTTGTTTTTATTGTACCTCAACCCATAACTTTCATTATTGCACTTGGCCATATTTATTTTATAAACTTACCATTTAATATCAAACATTATTTTAACCTATTGATTTACCTACCCAAAACCAACCAATATTTTCCCCAAAATACGTACAGACCCTTAGGTCATTTAATTTCGTTCCAGCCCCATTCTTTTAGAAATTACATTATATACTCCTATATTTAAAAATTGTTACACATTAGCACTTAAACCATATATCATAATCCTCAATTATATAATCCATCAAAACTAACCCAAAAATTCTTTTAATTTCCAAACAGACCCCTAGGGTCCTAATATTTATTTTCCAACTCCTATATTTTTCGGTAATTACATAAACACCCTATTTCTTTTTATAAATGTTATTTTCAACTTAATATTTCTTAAATACCCAAAATAGTTATTTTCATCATCATTTATTTGGTCAACCCTCACATGTGGTCAAAGTTGACCACCTAAATTATCCCTTTGACCAGTTTGTTTTTATTATGAAATATCCCAATTAAAACTCTCTATTTTATTCAACCCTTAATCTCGTAAAATCCATATCCTATATTCATAACTTCCTAAGATTTATCTCTTTAGTTTTAATCTATTTTAATGCTCTATATTCTTTTAGTTATGTTTTGACCCATGCATAATTCATTATTTATTAAATATTTTATGAGGTTTTAAAATTCAATTAAGCCATTTTAAAGGTTTATAAAATACCCATACCTTTCTAATATATTTCTAAGTAGTTGTATTTTCTAGGATCATAATCTTTGCACCAGAAAATCATACACCCTTTTAAATCAATTCATAAATTTAATAGAACCATTTAAGGCTCAAATGACACATAATGATATAACTTAATTATATGGCCTTAAAGATAGCACCATAATAATTTCTAAATGACATTAAAATGTCCTAAAAATTGTATTATAGTTACTGCTTGCAACAGTTTTTTACATCTAACCTATTTAAATTATTTTCCTTCATTATTTACATATAAAATAGATTTTAATAAGACATTAATACTTAGTTTCACAAATCAGATTTTTATCCCTTAATCTTCTCCACATATTTAGGATTTAACATCTCCCAAAATCACAATATTCTCGGTTCCTTGCATATTTATTATCTAATGTCATTAAATCATTTCCTCTCATTATTGCTTATAATTTTGACTTTAACAAGTCATTAGTACTTGAATTTATTACTAATAAAATAACCCTAATAAACCATTAACACTTATCCACCCAAATTAATTATTAATCTACTAATTTTCTACAACTTTTTAGGATCTAACTAGCATATATACACACTTGCTCTCTAGGTTTTGTACAAATCAATACTTAATTTTCTTAACCCATATTTTTCTTCCAGTAGTTGAAATACCTCAAACCTAGATATGGTGTTTTAAATGATAAACTAACATATAAGAAGGCTAAATAATGCCTTAGAAACATTAGGAAACATTTAAACCAAAGAAAACACAAGGAACACCATAAGAGCAATTTAAGCAAAATGTGCTCTAAGCTTGGAGTAACTTGGGTTAGCACCCAAATATCATTCTTAGACCTTAGTAACATCCTAATGGTCATGTTAAATCAATTACCAAAGAAAACCAAGCTCAAAAACAGTTAAAACACAAATTGTGCTTTAAGGACCCTTAAAGCACATTTTTGAAAAGTTATCTTAGAAAGGGTTTTTAAGTGGCAAAATGCCCATGATTATACCTTAGTTGACTTGTGTACTACTTAGTATCACATTAGGAAGTCTAAATCAATGGAAAATCAAGAATTTCACAAATGTGCACTAATTTATGAATAGTGCCCAAATAGTACCTAGATTAGTCTTAAGTCAATTTAGTCTAGCTAATTGGTCAACAAAGACCATAACTAGCGTTATTTAACAAGGGGGACGGTTTTCTAAGGGGGTGAGTCACCACATGAGTAAGCAAGATTGTAAAAGAAGAGGGAAAAGTAGATTGGTCACTATTTACTTTTAAGGAAAGAATATCTCTTTTAACTCACCTCTCTCCTCCTTTCTTCATTTATTCTTCTTCCCACCGATTTCATCTGCCTTCTCTCTTCTTCATTCACGCAAGAACAGCCCCCATGCTAGCTCCATGTTGCCTTGCCCATAACTTGCTCATTTTAGCTCCAAAATCAAAACCAAGCACATAGTTCTCTTAGTTAGCTCAAGCACTTGCCTTCTATCTTTCCAAATATCCAAAAGCTAAATTTTGGTGCCAAGGCAAACCCCCATTAAAGGAGGAAAAACAAGCTTGAATCCTTCATTAGCTTCTCCATTCTCTTAAGGTAAGGAAAATGCAAGAAAAATCACCTTTTCACCATTTTCCTTCATGACCGAAAATTACCATCTCATGGGAACATGTTTTACCTCTTGTTCTAGCTTTTTTCCATTATCCAAGGACTAGAGGAGGTCCTTCTTGATGCATATCCAAGCTTAAGTTAAGACTTCAAAGGTAAACACTCATTTTTATACCTTAAAACACATTTTTAACCTAGGTTTGATTCCTTAAGGTTAGTGTATTATTAGCACTCATTGGAGTCATTGGATATTGATTAGAACATTGCAAGGGAATTAAATTGGTGACCAAGATTGTTCAAGGAAAAGCCTAAGGAGGAAAGTTTGTGAAGCTTGTAAAAGAACAAGGTAAATTGCTTACCTTAAGGTGTTTTTATTGTTTAAGGGAATGGGATCTAGATATATGATAAGCTTAGCTTAGAGTTTACGTTAGGAAAGGGTTATAAAACTTAGGAGAAAGAGCATGATTATATTGAGAACTTGTGACTAAGGGCAAATGAAAAAGGAGATAGAAAAACAAGGTTAAGGTGAATTATAAGAACATTTATATTGCAATGGGAGCCTTGTTGTATGTATTTGCAGGTCAAAGGCTATATATATTATGGAAATTCAGTGTTTAAGATTTATGCATTTAAGGGCCTAAGAGCCAAGTCATTAAGGGCCTAAGTGCCAAGCAATTTTAGTTTAAGCACTATGTTGTGATGTAGTGTAGTTTGGGTGTATATTGTATGCTAAGGTGGTGTATTAAGGATTTGGGTGTTCATAGATGTTAATGGTGGAAAACCTAAGTGCTTGGGTGTAGTAATAGACTAGGTAAGCCATGTCAAAATTTGGTGAAGGAACTTGGTGTTTAGATATATTCTAAGGATTTTATGACTAAGGGAGTCCTAGTAAACAATAAGGGTTATTTGGGTAAAAGGTGTAAACTAAGGTGTTTTTGAGTGTTAGGATGACATAGGGATGTCTAGGAGGAACTAGGGGTTATAATGGTGAAATTTAGGCACCAAGACCATGATAAGAGAAGTTAGTAAGCTTGTGCAAAGTTTGAAGGAAATAAGGTGTAAAACCTTGAAATGACTTAGGTGGGAACTAGAGTATATGACTTGAGGAAGTTTTGGTAAATGGAATGGGGATGAAAAATGGTGCATGTGAAGTGGTCAAGTTGCTAAGGAGGGAACACTTTGGTTAGTTGAAGTTTTAGGTAACTCACATGTTGGAATTGTAGGGAGTTAAATGTAAAGCGTAGAAGTTTTAGTAAGAATTGAGTAAAGTTTAAGAAGATCTTTGGAGGGTGAATTAATGAGTTTGGTGGATGTTTTAAGGATATTTTAAGTGCCAAAATGGTATGAGGATATTTGGGAAACTTGTGGAAGATTTTGGGAACAATTAGACAATTTTGGGAAAGGTCTGCACTGGACCGACCCAGGGGACCGACCCTGTTTGGGTCGGTTTGGACCTTGTTAACCCAGCGAAAATGTTTCTGGAATCGACCGACCCAAGGGTTGGGTCGGTCGGGCAAAATTTAACGAACAAAAATGTTTCTGGAGCGGACCGACCCAGAGGGTCTTGGGTTGGTCAGGCTGGCCTTGGGTCAGTCGGGTGAGTTTTAGAAGACAGGAAATTACTGGAATAGACCGACCCAGGGGTTGGGTCGGTCAGTGGGTCGGTCGACCCTTAAGACTTAAAAAAAAAGAGACTCTAAGAATGTTAAGTGTATTAATGTGGTATACCATTGATAAGCGTCCAAATGAGCATGATTTATAGGTGTATTTCATATATTATATTAGCACTTTTCTTGCTCATTTCTCCACTTCGGTTAGTTTTCCTCTAGTTTATGTTTTATTGTTTATCTCACAAAATTATTGGTTTAACATGAGGAAAACCAAGCCGGGAGTGAAGTAGACAAAGAGACAACGCATAGACGCAAACGGCTCAGAAAACGGAGTCCAAACGAAGAAGCTAGAGCCGGTCGAAGTTAGAAGAAATTAAGTCACGACCACAAGCTACAACCGCATAAGGAGGCGGACGTGTATGCCTTGCAACCGCCCAAGAAGAGGCGGACCTGAGAGGCTGCAACTGCCCAAGAATTGGCGGACGTGACAGTGATGCAACCGCCCCAAAGTGGCGGACGTAAGTGTGGGCAACCGCCCAAATATTGGCGGACGTGAGACAATAGGCTACCGCCTGTTGTTGGGCGGTCTTGGAGGCGGACACTAGACAACCGCGTGTAAATTTCCGTGAGCTTATCTTCTTCGCCCGTCTTCGTCTGCAACTTGCCGCCGACTGTCTACGACTCGCCCACTGCCATATCTATCTACTCCGCACCGCCTACCTCAATTCACGCGTGAGCTTTGTCCCCTGCAATAAATGAGCAAGCAATCAATCTGCCGCCTCAATCACTTGCTCACGCGTCTGTCTATCTTCAACCTTCGCCTCCTCTATATAAACCCATGAGCATCCACCACCTATACAATCCATCCACGACCACTTCACCAAACCTCACGCCATCTCATTTCTCTTCTCCCGTCTTCTCCATTTTATTTATTTTACATTCCACAAAATCCCCTCTAGCCCTACGTATACAAAATAGCAGAGTGAGCCGGAGTGATTACGGATGATTTTCTTTTACTCTTGTCTCTGTCTATCTATTTAATATGTTAGGCTAGTTTAACGTATACTCTGGGAATGGTTATTATGTGTTTGTATTAATTATGCATTATTTTACTGGTTTATTTAAATACAGTTTGTTACGTTTTAAAGGTTATCTCGCACCTTTTTAATAAATGTCATGAGTTTATTAAATTGCTTTCCTAAGTCTATTTTGATCAGACCGGTGATAAATAGATAGTTTAATTAAGACGTAAAACTGGAGGAAACTTGTTATGATTTAATAAGTTAGTATTCAGTTGCAAATGTAATTCCTCAAACACTCCTCTGCCGTTTGCAGGCTTTTGCTTGAGTTTTCATCGGACCTTGCATTACAGGTGAACGAGTTCTTATGAGGCTATGACTTAGTCCTTAAGATAATTACAGGAACCTTGCCAAATTATTAAACCAGTAGAGATAGCTTAATTATGCAGATTATAATAACCTGACCCAGAGTTCCATTTTTAATTTATCTATTACTTAGTTTATTTTATCTTCCTTTTTATTTATATACAAGTCATTTAATCCCCCCTCTTGTGACACGCTTAGGTACTATTATATGCACATTAGTCCCACGGTTCGACATCCGGTCGCTTACATTGTACTATACTACTACGACCGGGATTTGTTTGCAGCCCGACGTTTAATTTGAGTTTTAATTTCTTTTCTTTTAAATTTACACCACTTTAACCACTCACTTTATAACGTCTGCAACCATTAAGAGGGCAATGATGATTAGGAAGGTAAGGACCTAAGGGATTAAATTAAGTTAAAGCTTAAATGTTTAAGGTTAAGTTGTGAGATTAAGTTGTAAGAACTTAAGAGGTGTTAAGTTGGGATTATTAAGGGTTTAATAAATTAAGTAATGTATAAGTAATTAATAATCTAAGTTGGATGAGTATTTTAGGATTTGAAAGTTTGGAACCGGAGGAGAATTAGACAACCGGGACAACCGACGGTGAATGGTACAGTTTTCTTGTGACCTGCTTGCTAATGAGGTGTCCCTCAGCTTGTGTGCTATCTGTTTATTTGCTATAACTAAAACAAGATAAAGCATGCAACGGTATATATTGCACTCATTGTGTTTGTGTTTTCTTTACACTAACACACGTGACTTGAGATTAGTTACTAACTAAGTTTAAGTACCTATTGGATTGAGAAGAGGAACTATACTTCGGAAACTGTTGGTTAATACCCGTTAAGGTTTAACTAACACAGGGCTCATAAGACTTTCGCTAACTGGAACTTAGGGGAGTGAGGAATCCGGGACTGACTCCGGTCATGCATGTTAAGGAAAGGGGGTCGGTATCTGAATCAGATCCGACTTCCGCTTAAGGACTTGTCTTCGGACTTGTTGCCTAGGGTCGAATGTCGGCTCAGCTACATTGGATTTCCAGTCCAAGGTAGGAGGCAGTTAAGATGGTGCGGTAGGATCACCTAAGTCCTAAATTTTAAGATAAGTTGTTTATTCAATCAATGGAGTTAATAGCTCATTGGCTAGGGTTGCTTTTGACCCGACAAAAATAAACATTGAGATACTATACAACCATTTCTATTTAAAGAACGGTTTGTATTCTAAGACTGAGATAAGGGTTAAGTTTGAGGTAAGCTAAGATGGACTGAGGTTAAGTGGAATTGGAACTTGAGGAGTTAACTGATTAACTCACCTATTAATAGAACACTTTTAAGTCGTTCATTGTGTGTGAACTATGCTTGTTCATTTGTGGATTGATGTTTTATTGCACTTCATATTATGATTGTGTATCTAATCAATTTCCATGCTATCGGTAATTAGTCGTCGTAGCCCCGTTAGCTTGGGGGCCATGAGAGAATCGTACCAGCATTTTGCTGACCCCCTCGGCGGCTGTTGTTTATATTTTTTCAAGTAAGCGTCCCATGAAGACTCACCCTGAGAGTAGGGCGGTTAGACTTAAGTCGGGTTTTATTTTGAGTACGGGTTGCGCCTGTGCACCCGTCTGTTGATGTTAAGACTTATGGAAGATATGCTGTTACTTGAGATACTGCAAACTCGGTTGGTGAATATTTTGGTTGGTATGTATATATTATGGATTAGCGGTTGTAAACGTTTAAGTTCGGTATATTCTGTTGTTCAGACCGTAGCAAGGTCCTGGTGTTGGTTTAATTCCACTGTGACGTTATATTTATGTTGTTAAGTTTGTGATAACCACAATTGGCTTAGGACGGGATGTTACAAAAAGTGGTATCAGAGCGTAGTTACGCTCTGATCAAAGAAATACCGGACATAGGAAACGACCGAGTTAGGATATGATTAAGACATAAGTAATGGGTTAAGGGTGTGAGAAGTTAGAGTGAGTAGAGTCAGATGACCACTAATGTGTGTGAATCTTTTTACCGTCTACGGACGTTATAAAATCCGTGAACCAAAACCGTGGTGGATACAAACCTAATATGAGTTGTGATTGTTCAGATGGCAGGACGTTCACGAGGAGGCCGAGGCCTTGGCCGAGGCGAAGAGAGTACTGAGATACCGGAGGGCAGATGATCGCTGAGATCGTGGCTGCCGCGTTAGGGCACATAGGCTATCAGCCTGGTGTTGGTGCACCACCACCTCCACCGCCACACCCCAGGAACCGAATTGGGTGAAGAGTCTTGCTGACCTTTGACCCACGACATTCAAGGGGGAGACTGATCCCGCCAAGCTTGAGACGTACATCTCCGAGCTGGAGACCGCTTTCGAGACCCTTGATGCCCCTGCTGGGATCAAGGTGCATCTGGCTGCATTTTACCTGAAGGGAGCAGCAGACGATTGGTGGAAGCTGGTGAGGGCCTAGCATGTGGCCAATCCAAACTTCGGCTGGGAGCAGTACACAGCTTTATTATGAGCCAAGTACTACCCCGCCCATGTCCAGACGAAGAAGCGCTTACAGTTGGATGCGCTAAAGAAGACGGACAAGATGACAGTAGACGAGTATTACTCAGAGTTTACCGCCAGCTTCGTCTTCTCTCCGGGTCTTGGTATTCAGACCAGATATTAGTGGACCGCTTTTATGGCGGGCTTAGCCATCGACTCCGCTACGGCATGGGGCCGACGAGTTATACTACCTTGCAGGTAATGAGAATAATTGAGATATGAATGAGTGAATACGATTTAGACTTTGAGATATAAGGGAACTAATACTTGGAGAGCAGGAGTGCTATCATGCCGCTGCTAAGGTTGAGATATCCGTCCAGCTGAGGGACGAGGACAATGCTAAGAGGAAGAGTGCCGGTAAGAGTACGGAGAACCAAGGGTTGGGCGGGTACAAGAAACAGAAGTACCAGCCTCAGGCCCAGAGAGTCCGAAAGGGGAGGTGGAAACTGAGAAGGCTACCGAAGAGCCGCTTAAGCTAAACTATGCTATTGCTGCGAAGCCCCTACCCTCTAGGGCGCCAAAGGGTAAGGAAGTGTACAGTGAGTGAATTAAGAACATTTAGCAAACCGTTAAGATACAATTACTAATATTGAGGATGATCAGATCTAAGACTGGGAAGAGAGCTGGTGGTGGCTACCAACGACGCTACATCTGTCAGCGGTGTCACAAGGACCACCCCGGGCTCGATTGTAAGGGAAACAATGTGGAGTGCAACTTCTATGGGGTGTACGGGCACCGAGCTTTCGAGTGTTTCCGGAACCCCGAGAGCAGAGCCTTTAGGCCCAAGATGAAGGGTAAGGGCAAACCGATCAGGGTACTAGGTCTGACGGTCAGAAGGGGGAGCAACAACCTACAAACAAGAACCCACGGGTAGTCCAGAAGTCAGGACCCACACTACACATGGTGGATCGGGACAATGAGGCTGAACCTCATCAAGACCAGGTACTGTGGAGGGTGATTTTTCGGTATGAGGGGGGTCAATCTAAATATGGTCCTAGCTGAGAAGTCTAGATCCTAAAAATTGTCATTCTATGGAGGGTGAAAACCCGTTATTCTGGCATCCCTCAAATACCTACTAAATCGTCCGTCTTTCACCCCATAAAGCATAAAGGGGAGTGCAAGTGTGCACTACACCCACTCTCGATGGGCTCCACGCGGACTTATGCCCTAAAGGCGGAAGTTGACTAGAGTCGCCACCTAGTTTGACCTAAGGAACTAGGAAGGGAGGATAAGGGTTCTAAGAACCATCAATTGACTCTGAGATGGTTGCCTATGGATAGAGACTTATCTGATCATACTAGAGATTCTGTGTGGGTTCACACTGGGTTACACCCCTTAGAGTGGCAACGACCACGACTTCGGATTGGTGCCCTAGGAAACTCGGGCTCCAATTGTCAGGATTGCCTCCTTTCAAAACCTTATTAGAGAGATTCAATTAAAGATAGAGGATAGGATTAGGGACAGGGGAGAGAAAACGAGTGGATGAGGCGAGCTTTTCTGCCAAGCTAGCACCAAATTAAAGGGTTGACAGGTTGAGAGTTGATTGAATGTAGATAGTAAAATCGAGGGGAAAGTTTATTGATTAAGTGGATGAAGAAGACCCGAAGTCTAAAGATTTAAGGGTTTAAAGTGAGTCAGAAGAGATTTGAATGCTTGGAGAGGTATGAGTACCGTCTCACAGTGGGAAAAAGGTTTTTGATTTGGAATGGGTCGCACCTGTGTGGGCTGCCTACGTACTCAACTCCATGTTGAGATCAGACCTTACGTAGTTCACGATTTTGGATTTGGAGATTTTGGGGTTTGGTTTTGAAGGTTTTTGAGGTGTTTGAAAGGTTAGTCTATGAGACGCTCGGGTCTATGAGACATTTGGGGTGTTCATGTAGTGGGAGTAGTAATGGGATATCAAAGTCTATGAGACGCTTGGGTCTATGAGACATTTGAATATTAAAATGACGGAAGAGGTTGAAGTGTTTGAGTCTGTGAGGCGCTTGGGCCTGTGAGATGTTTGAAATCTTAAGATGGTGGGGAAATTGAGATGTTCGAGTCTGTGGGGTGCTCGGGCCTGTGAGACTTTAGAAGTTTAGAAGAAGTCGGGATTTGGGTGAGGGTTTGAATTTGGGATGATATGGGTATGTGTGAGGCAATTGGTATTTGGGAGAGATCCCGGTTTTTTTTAGGTTTGAGGTTCAAAAAGGGTTGAGGTTTTGGGATATTTCGAATTTAGAGTGAGATGGATGGTAGACAGAATTGTTTGGAGGAATGATTGTCAAGATCGTCTCTCTTAAAGCTTTTGAAATCGAAAAAATCATTTTTTGTTGTAAAAGGGCGGGTAATCCCGAGGGATTACCCTATGTACCCCCTCGAACACGACACTTAATTAATGGTAAGTGCCGAGGCTCGAAAGATGGGGCAAGGAATTTATGTCAAAAAATAGGATTTAGAGAGAAACACCATGAATGAGATGTTCTCGGTCAAACCCTAATAACGTCTCTAACTCCCGGGTTTAAAACATTAAAAACCGAAAATACTAAAATCGAGTGGAAGGGAGTTAGACGATTCTAAAATCCCGGCTGCGACTAGGAAGGTCGTTACTTCCCTAGCACCCTACCTTGTAAAAATCTAGGCTGCAATTAGGGGAGATTTGTCACCCTGATGCCCCGCCTAAAGAGATCCAGACTGCGACAAGGGAGGTTACGACCCCAGTGCCCCGCCTTGGATTTTATTTTGGAAGAGAGACAAGCGATGTCTAACTAGGAAAGAAAACGTTCTTTGAAGGTGTTAGACATCTCATGCTCCCCGAAAACGGTTTATGCTTTGAGTGAAAAAAAAACTGAGTTGGAAAACTTTTGAAGTTGTTCGGAATTCTCGATATAGAAACACTGATTTTGAGAAACGTTTTAGGAGAAAACTTTCTGTATATGTGAGAAGAACTTTCTGCA
The DNA here is from genome assembly GCA_023374045.1 of Limonium bicolor. Lineage (NCBI taxonomy): Eukaryota > Viridiplantae > Streptophyta > Magnoliopsida > Caryophyllales > Plumbaginaceae > Limonium > Limonium bicolor. The sequence goes on along the minus strand of CM041776.1, from coordinate 220,717,632 downwards.
TTTAAGAAGAGTTTTCTGTGATGTGAGAAGAGTTTTTCCTTTAAAATTCCACAAAATAGTTTCTTCGAAAACCTGATGAAATTTGAATAAAATGATTGTTTAAAATTTGAGAAAAGAGATTTTTGGTTTTTGGATTTTGAATGGAATTTACAAGCTGAGTTTGAATTGGATGAACTGAACTTGGATTTGATTTGAATTGAATGAAACTGAGCTGAATGAATTGGGTTTGAATCGAATTTGGTTGGGGTTGGGAAACGGGCCGAGTCAAAGTTAGACCGAGTCAAAGTGGGATCAAGTAAAAGTAAGGTCAAGGGTCAAGGTTTGGGTTGGTCAAAGTTTGGGTTGGTCAAAGCTTGGGTCAAAGGTCAAAAATTGGGTCAAGGGTCAAAGTTTGGGTTGGTCAAAGTTGGGTTGGGAGTTGGTCAAATGTTCGGGTCAAAGTCAAACCAATATGACTTTCGTGGGCTTGGGCCGATTGTGGGCTTGTTGGGCCTTTATTGGGCTTGTTGGGCCGGGTTCGGATTAGGCATGGGTCAATTTTGTGGGCTTTGGGTTGATTTGTGGACATTGGGCCGAGTTGGGTTTGGGCCGAGATTGGTTGTGAGCCAAGATTGGTTGTGGGCCGAGTTGGTTTTGGGCCGATTGTGGGCTTGTTTGGCCTTATTCAGATTTGGGCCTAAATTAGGCTGAAGATTATTTTTGGGCTGAAATGGGCCTTGGGTTAATCTTGGGCAGATTGGGCCGGATCATATAATGGGCCAGGTTGGATGGATTTTGGACCGAAGTTGGTCTTTGGGCTGAAAATGTTTTGGGCTGAATTGGGCATTATGGGCGGAGTGAGCCTGATGCTTTCGATTGGGTTGGGGCTGAATTTCTTTTGAAGTGGGCTGAAGGGGGATTTGGGTTGGATTGCAACTTGGGCCAGCTAATATTTTGGGCTAAATTTGAAACAGGCCTGAGGTGGTTATTGGGCTGAAATTGGCTACTGGGCCAAGCTGAAGGCCTAGGCTGAATTGAGATTTGGAATTGGACTGATTTTTATTGGGCTTTTGCTTTGAGATTTTGATTGATTTTTTTTATATATATTACAATAATAAGGTGTGGTTTGGGTTTAGGGATCACCCAATTTATTAGGTGGGACCATGGCTCACCTAAATCTTAGGGTTCACCCTCTATCCTAAGGCTTGGTCCTAAGGTCAAATAACTAGGGCTTAATTAAAATACAAGAGCTGAAATAAATAAATAAGATAAAACAGTGAAAGAAAGACAACGTTATACGCATGATGAAAGAATGAAATAATAATCAAGGCGAACAGCAAATCAAATTGATAGGCGAAGATATAGCATGACAAAACTGGCCAAGCTTATGGGATCTCTTGCGTTTTTAAAACATCCAATGACAAACAAAGATTCTGACCAAACTGAAATCGGGGACGCATGCTGATCAAAACTACAACACATTGCTATTTCAAATCTTTCATTTCCGTTTCTGGTTATTTTCTAATGCCCTACCCCCTGCTCCTAATCACCCATAAACAAATTACACCTAGAACTGGGCAATAACGCTGTTTTTAAACAAGAAGAACAAAAATGGTGGTATACAATTGTGATATCAGAAAGCGCAAGCATAGATGGAAAATCAGAAAATTGCCTAAGTTCGTGGCAAATGACCCAATCACTTTTAATCACCACTAACTGATCGTTTGCAAGAAAAGGATAGGAAAGGGCAACTACTAAGTATGACTTTTAGGTACATCTAACTGTTCAAAAACTAAACCGCCAGAAAACAATTAAAACTCGCATAGGAATCAAATCATCAGGAAAAGTATATACAGATAATAACACCAGATGTAGATTATTAATAAACAAACATTTTGAAGGGATTCACTAAGCTTTGCTATCACACGATGCAGTTATTCACATATTTGGGTTAGAACTGAATACCGTGAGAGGCACAAAAGAGAGTTTCCTTCTGCCAAAATACATAAAACATCAAACAGACAGATACAATATGGGTTAGTTCAGGTTGATCAATAAACATACACATGAAATGAAAAAAAAAGAGTACGTCTGTAAATGCTGAGTCCAAAGGGGAAAACCACTAGAGATACACCTTGGCTATGTTAGATTGTAGTCTCTTCAAGCTGGATCATAAAAAGTGCAAGGTAACCTCCAGGTGGGTAATACAACTACTGATTAGATAACTCGGATGAGATTCTCCTTGACAACCGGATCAGGTAAACAGTGGGAAGATCTATGGCATTCAAACTCAAAGACATAGAATACATATATATATCATACGCGGGTAAACCCAGAATGACAATCTTAGAACGTCATGAAGCAAGACAGAAAAGAAGGCAGAACGAATGCCTGCTCGATATCAGAAACTAAATTAATATCTAAACAAATGACTTATTCAACCACCATAAACTTTGAGAGCTTCGTATTGTCTGTGCATATATACATGTGTAAAAACTGATGAAAACATCGAAAGCAGCAAGATAGGCCAGCGCAAGCTTTAGTGATATTCCCGACTATACTATAGTACCCCAGATTATTACCACCTCAAGCTTACTTACAGAAATACCGAATAGATAACGAATTACCTTACAACATTGAGGCATTTTGGTATCAGAGAGCACAAATAGGCTTTGTACTCACTCAACATAGTCACGCGGGTAAAAAAAATGAAAGCTAACCATTAAAACTGCATATACACAGATTATCAGTGAATGAATGACTGCAAGAGCGTTCTGATCTTGGCGTGGATTAAGTAGATCCAGATAGCAAGAGCTACCGAAAGAACATTAAAAGTCAGAGCAAGTGGCAGTAAGATGTCGTCCCTTATGATTGGAGATGACCAGTCTAAAACATTTATAGATTAGAGAACTCAATACAAACGGGGCTGATGCTAAATCTTCTGCAGAACCTCTTGAACCTAGAACCCATACTGATTTTGGTATCCATTCGGTTGATGTGCAAACACGAAAGCATGAGAAGATTAGAAGGCTCACACTACTTCAGCTTCAGTTACAGAAAGGAAAATGAAATGGAGACAGTCTTGCACGGATGTGAAATTCGGAAGAAAACAAACATAAAACTAGAGCAGTAAAGGATAAACTCTTTCGTTTTGATGTCTGATTCAGGGCCATGACAGCAATGCGAGAGGAGATCTCAGAAAGAAAGAAAGAAAAAACATAGTTGATGACACCAGCGTTGGACAGATCCAACGAAGCCGTTTTCAGAACTATCCACCTTCTCCGGTTTCATCCAGTGAAGAAACTTTGACAAAACAACAGATTTTGAAATCGATTTCGACAGGAAGAGAGTATCACGTTTCTTACTCTGTTGATCGGGGAACAAAGGCTACATTCTAGTTATGAGGGCAACGCAGCGAATTTTCGGATGAGCAGATTAGCACAAGGAATGGTCAGACACTAGAGACGGCTTTTGGGAGGATTGGTGTTCTACAGTGACAATGGTGATGGCTGGAGTCATTTTCAACAGGAAGGAGATGTGACTTTGAAGGGAGAGTTCTCGATTTTTGATGTTGTAACCAGGTGATCGAACGATTGGGAATGACTATTGAAGAAACATGGGAGAAATCCAGAATACAAATTGTCGATCAGAATGGTGTACAGTAGGGTTTTTTTGTAGACATATTTATAATAAGCAAGTAGGGCACTATAAGAGGAGGGTCAGTAGATTTTTTAGTGGGCTGTCTTAAATAAAAGTGAGTTTCATTTGGAATAAAGATAGACCCATTTTTAAAATTTGGGCCGCGTTGATTTGGACTAAGACCAAGGCCAAATGTGGCCTGAATGTGTGCGGCAAAATAAAACACTCCATTTGCTCTTCCCAGGGTTCGAACCCTGGGCAATTGCCACCCTAGGAGTACACTACCCAGTCACGCTAAGACAGATCTCAATATACCAATGTTGAAAGTAAGACTAGAGTTCTACTGCAGGCTGAAAGGGAAAATAAAAAACACTCATGCCCTTTGCAAGATTCAAACCTCAGACCCATGGGCTTATAATTGAGCATTCTAACCAATTAAGCTATGATAGAATTCAATATATACATGAGAGAAATAATATAAGAGCTCTAATTTCGGCTGGTTGACTCTTCTAAAAAGTGCTACAATCTCTTTTTTTTGTTAAAGCAACAAATACATTTATATTAAGAGCAAATAGATTGTACATAGGATGGGAAGTCAGTAGACTTCCAGCAACTCGCTTGGAGCTGAGATTTTTTAGCAAGAAATGCTAGGTTGTGGGTAACGAAATTATGTAATCGACTAACATGAAAGCATTGAACATCTGAAAGCGGGGCTAAAGTTGCCAGCACTCTATTGAGCAAGTGTTTCACGGTATCAGTGAGGCTCGAAACTCCGAAGGCTGAAAGGTAATCAACCACACTCTTACAGTCTGATAAAACTCTAACTTGAGCGTAGGCAAACCGCTTGGCAAGGTCAAGACCTAAGTGTATAGCAGCAGCTTCCATATGCGACGGATCATGAGAAGTTATACCACCCAAAACTGCTGCTCCAATGATGGAACCATGCCGTGCTGCAACCGCAGCAATGCCAAACCGACCATACCTGTCCAGCCCTGCATCAACTGATATCTTAACCCAAGATGGGCATGAAAGTCGGGCGTCAGATAGCGATGGCGAAAAAGTGCTACAATCTCAAGAAAGTATGCAATAAACAAAAGAGTTAATCTAATGGTAGCATTAATCACAACGAGATATATAACGAATGAAATATGTACATGAAATAATAAAATAGTACTAATACGATGGTGATAAAAATACAAGTGAATGTGACAAAATGGGAAACAAATTAAATATGTACGAATAGCGGAAAATAAGACTGAATGAACAGGAAATAGAATAAATAATATGTGAGTAAGCTTAATCAAATGAGCAACAAAATGAGGTACGCAAATAAAAATAATAATAGTAAAGGGCACATAAAATGATATAAATAACAATGAAATGTTGATGATAAAAAAAAAAATGCTAGAAGAAAATTACAAGTAGCAATAAATAGGATAAAGAAGTAACAAAATAAACGAAAACTGATAGGTAAACAAATAGGCAATGAGACAAAAGGGATGGGTTTAAAAACCGGATTGTCATTTGAAAATTCGTTTTCTGAAAATCGTGTTTTTATGAAATACTTTGAAAAAGATTATAAAACGACGGTTTCATTTTAGCACACATGCTAATACGTTTTGAAAAAGAAAGGCGATGACCCCTCTTATTTCATTTCTTATTTCGGAATTTGCTTTATGGGGTGAGAATTTTGATGTCTACAGATGGCTCCCCTTGATTCAATTTGTAAGCCCTTGCAGAATTGGATCAAGGTTGACGAGGCGCCAAAAATTCTCACTACGTTTTTGTGGTGCATTGGGATGCAACTGTGAGTGTATGAAGGTGATTGAAAGTACAAGGACTTATGACGAGCCTCAGTTAGACCTCTTGACATCTAACCGTAGGACTTACGACGAGCCTAGGATACTAACAATAGGGTTGCTTAGGGTGCACGAGGTCTTAGGAGTGCCTCAACTAAACCTCTTGACGTCTAGCTATAGGACTTATGACGAGCCTATAATGCAAATTGAAAGTACGAGGACTTATGGCGAGCCTCAACTAAACCACTTGACGTCTAGCTATAGGACTTATGACGAGCCTATAATACTAACAATTGATAGATTTGGGTGCACGAGGACTTATGGCGAGCCTCAACTAAACCTCTTGACGTCTAGCTAGAGGACTTATGACGAGCCTATAATGCAATTGAAAGTACGAGGACTTATGACGAGCCTCAACTAGACCTCTTGACATCTAGCTATAGGACTTATGACGAGCCTCTAATACCTTTCATTGTGTACCGTACTAGGACTTATGATTACTCAATTTGTAATACATGCCAGTAGAGTTATGGGGGGGATATTTTTTTTGTACATCATTCTTTAAAACATTACTTTTTTTTAAAAAAATATATAAGAACGTATAACTAATTTTTAAAACTTTTAAGGGCCGGCACCCCTCTCGGTGCGCCCCTGATTGATGCTTAACCTCAAGTTTTACGTTGTAATAACCACTAGAAGTAGCAGTTCGAGTCAATCGGTTTGGGTTTAGTTCACTTCGGTTTGGTTCAGGTTGATTTTAAATCGCCCAATATTTAGTTTGGTTGGATCAAGTCGGGTGAATTTGAATTTGTTTGGGTTGAGTTTGGATTATTGAAATTTCGGGTTGGTTTGGATCGGTGTGGGGGACTTTTGGTTTGGTTGACTTTCGGCTTGCATAACTTCGGTTTTGGTAACTTTCAGTTTGGGTTAGCCTCTAGGTTGCTTAGTTCTTTCCGGTCATGAGTTTATTTCGGCTTAGTTATTAGTTAAATTTGATAGACATTATAGAATAAAAAAACTTTGTAATCATGATATGAGAAATTGGACTTCAGTCAATCTCAGTAACTTGTATTAGGTTAGTTTGACACTACCATAACGTTAGACGATGGTTTTAAGTATACATCATCTAGACATCCAATGAATACCATGCTTGTTTATCATATTCATTATTTCTATTGTGTTTTTGCTAAAGCTTGCTTAATCTGTTAATAGCAGTCGAACCTACAAATGAGTTTTCTTGTATTTTGATTCCATTAAACTCATGAAATCCTTTCCAAAATATTCCAGGTACTGGCACACAAGACAGTGAGGCTCGAATAACAACGAGTAGGAACAAGGCCTTTTGAGAAGGTACGAGTGCGGGGCACACGACAATGGAGTAGGGATGGCAATGGGTGACGGGTGCCCGTGTCACCCGACCACCCGACCCGCTAAAGCGGGTGAAAAATGGGTGACGGGTGAAACGAGTGCGGGTGACGGGTCGGGTGAACATTTTTCACCTGGTCACCCGACCCGTCACCCGTATGTATTATATTAAATAAAAAAAGTATACTTATCCCATATTTGTTGTGATAATTTGGAAATATTTTGGTTAATACTCTATGTTTTGAGTATGTTATTGACATTAGTTTATGTGTTATGGATTGTTGAACAAATAAGAGTGTATTTTTGGGAAAATTAAGCTAATATAAGGTGTTAAAAATAAAAAACTACTGGCTGAAAAAAAACGGGTGACGGGTGATAAAGTTGCGGATGACGGGTCGGGTGATGCAGGTGGAAAAAGGTGATGGGTGGAGCGTCACCCGACCGTCACCCAACCTGTTTCCATCCCTACAATGGAGTGAGGGCAAGGCACACGACGTCGACCCAAAGGGTGGGGCCCCTGACATCGATTTGGGCATAGGGCGTGAGGCATCAACTCAGGCGTGTGGCATGCGTACACGGCGTCATCCTGGGCGCGGGATATGAAACATCAACCCGAGTGCAGAGCACGTGACATCGACCTTGGTGTGGGGCGTGAGGCATTGACCTAGGCATGGGGCATGAGGCGTCTACTCGGGCGCTGGGTGTGCAAGAACAACTAAGGACAAGGCGCGACGTCGACCTGGGCGGGCGAAGCTCAATAACGACCCGAAGCGGGGCACGCGGCATCAACCCGAGGGAAGAGCGCGCGACATCATCCAAAGGGCGGGGCAC